>JAHZMV010005653.1:0-50357 GCA_027743765.1 Coecobrya sp. COE2
CAAAAAATGCGTTAGGGGAAAGGGAGCCTCCTCCGAAGAGTAAAAAGAGGCGAAAATATGGTCCATCCTTAAATACAGGAGGGGATAATGACGACCAAGATTCCGATTCCACCGAAGAAGCAAACCCAGATGCTGAATTTGATTCACTCCAAGCTGCAATTAATTTTGAGGTAAATTAGCATTACTACAATTTATGGTATTCTCATTTCATTGCGCTGTGTTGATATAGCATTGTCAGTCACGCATGGACGAAGGAAAACTGTACTAAAAGCTAGTTAAATAATTTGCTAATGAATCTACTATAACATTTTTGTATTGCAGAGGCAGAAGGCTGAAGAACAGGAATATAAAGAGGCTGTTGCTACTGGTAATTACAAACGGTTACAAGCTGAATCCAACGATCTGCCTACGAAGCGTTTTGTTAAGGACGGCTATTTTAGTGATGAAGAGGCATTAGAAGAAGTAAACGATTAGGTTAAAAGTGTATTACTCTTTTTTCTATTTTTGTATTTCTCCGTAAAGTGGATTACCTAGTCACTAATAAATAAATCAAGATTTACACTTTAATAGCACCGTTAGTTAACTCTAACTGTGTTACATTATTCACTACCGGATGTATTTCAATTTCATGAGGTAGTTTACATAATTTTCAGGATGTGCATAACGCTCTGTACATACGTTTTCATAAATGTATCTCATTTTACCCCAAGTCCATTAAAAACCAACATTACAGAAAGCTACAACAGTAGAAGATGCATCTACTCGCCAGTTTAGTTTTCAACGTCACCAGCAGATGACTGTGGCGATTTACTAATTGGCTCGGTTGCAGTGAATTTCGAGAAATCTTTAAACAATTCTGTTTTTCTCTTTTTATTAGTTGCTTCGAAATGAATCTTATATTCACAACATTTTTCACACATATCAACTTGGTTGCTTTTTAATGTTTCGTAGTCGCGCATCATTGAAAAAGCATTAAATTCATTATTACAATATGGTACGCTAAATTATGCATTGTATTTTCGATGCTGGTGGTGTCAATGGATGATGATGATGATGGAAAATGAAGTCGATATCGAGACAAGATAAAAGTCCGTATAGGTAATTATGCAGTTGATTGACTTTCTGACTATACTGATTTATAATTATGGCAGATAATAAGAAAAACGGGTGTAGTTAACCTGGCTTAAGTACTTTCCTCGAATTATGCATGCTGACAAGGCGAATTTCGCTAACGTATTTCCCAGTAATAAAACCGATTTTTAAAAACAAGCCTTTTCATCTATTTTTATGTATGTGTTCACAAAATGTATATATGGTAATTACATTTTGAAGCTGCTTAGCACGAAATCACATCAATACCATATTCAGCCTAGTTTGAAAAGACATTTAACTCAATTTAAAAAATTACAACTATCAACCATGTAACAATGCCTACACCTGTTCATTGTTGCACAGCCACCCAGTTTACATGACAATTACTCACAACTTACTATAAATGCTAATATGAAATTTAGTGCGAACTAAAAAACGAATTACGGTCAGCCATTTACTCGAATTACTCAAGTCGCGGTTAGTGATGGAAAATGGAGGATAGAAAGTGTTTCTTGTAGAAACGGACAATGAAAAGTTGACACCTGCTGTAAACATGGAAATTAAGTTTTAATTATTTAAATTACATACATCATAAAAGTGTCCATACAATAACTCATCGAGACAAACTTTCTAGGACGATTTTATCAACCAGGCATAAAAACTTTCTCCTCGGAAGAGAAAATAATATGCGAAAAACATTCGGTCAAAAAAAAACTATGACCATTTGACCACACAAGCCAACTGACAACGTAATGGCGTTTTCTACTCGTAAACAGGAGCATAATATGAGACATGTGACGCGATGTTATGTAAATTAAGTGTTTATGATCAATACCGTTCCTGCCCTATCGTTAAAGTGTCAACTTTCATGTTCTCCGCTGCCACACACACAAAATATTCTGATAATTGTCCATTTAATATCATCATGACTCATTATAATTTACGTCGAACAGAGCACACTCTCTTGTTGTTCATGTTCAATAAAAATAACGTTTCATCACTCAAGTAAATAACATAACAAATTGACTGTTGCAATGACATTACTTATTATAAAATGGTGTTTTCCTTTAAAAAAGCAAATATCCGTGAATGAAGCAAATACTACAAATCATGATGAAAATTTTGTCTGTGATTGATCCACAAAGTTGAATGATTGCTAGAGTGGAAGATAACAGAAGGGAAATGTCTAGATCATTCACAACAAACAAGCCAAAATAGTCGACCTTTTGCCTAAATACTTGAAATTGTGAAGAGATGTTTTTGCTACATGAACTAGCAATAGTAACTACAGCGTAAAACGGCAATTTAAATTAATGCTGAACCATGAAGCTATCTTTGTAATACTGCTACTTATTAATCTTGCTATTAATCCATAAGGCATATAACAAAACAGTTATGCTTTTATACAGAGCGCAGCCTAAAAAAGCATACAATGTCTGTGTACAAACTTTATCCTACTTAGGTAATTCATGATAACTTGAGATATGGTGGGTTATGTTTAATGAGTTTCTTAATGTCAATGAAGAAGGTTTAGACTCTAATCCTTAGAGGTATATTTGCAGTAAAATTCGGTAATTGGTAGGTATATTGGTAAAACTACGTGTTAGTAGCTACCCATTTGGCAATGAACATACTTTAGACAAAATTAGGATCTCCTTCGCAGTTAAATACAAACTATAAAAATATTATGATAAAGGACAAACCCCGAAAATAAAAATATTTAATTATCTTTTAAAGCATGTTTCAAACTTTGCAACATCATCCATCCCGGTTTTCGTTTCCAACCGTGCGTTGCTAATTGAAAGAAATAGTAAAGTGGGGGATGTATTTTGTATTTTATTACCCCAAGAAACAATTTATTTATGTTATTACCGATTCTAATGCATTATATGACTTTGACACTGATTACTAAGGTTTTATGACCTTTGTCGGGAGGATGGCGTCGTTACCAGTAAACAAAAAATAATGTTTCAAAAGGGTGCTCCACCTGCATACAATGTACATGTTTAAAAGGAACTCATTTTCCTTTCTCAGGTCTAGACAGTTTTTTCTCTAACATTCTGATGACTTGTTATAACGAATAACAGGAGATTAAATGCGAAAATGTGGTGACCTAACGAGACACCCAATTCAAACAATGTCTGCTAACTCTAGTTAACTGCTAATTCAAGCCTCATCCTTAAATCATAAATACAGTCATATATGGCGAGGGAGTATCATTCTGTAAAATTATGATGACAACTTCCCCGGGGGCAGTGGATCCGCTTTAATAGACAGAGGAAAAGTTTGCATCATTTTTATTGCGTGTTAAAAATGCTTTGTTCGGATGATAAACTTGAATCGAGATTTGTTGCTTGATACGTTATGCAAGTATGTACCTTAAAAAGATGAATTTCATTGCGTATATATCCGTCTGGAATATGAAAGATGATTGTGAAGCATTTACAAAGTGGAGCAACTGTTATACCTACAAATGGCCGGGTGTGAAATTTAATATAATCATCTTACTAACTCAAAGTTGAATCATCCCTTTATCTTTTCTCGTGTAGAAGTTGTGTCTGAAAAATAATGCAAAACCCATCCACTGCCTTCGTGATACTACTCGACAGAATAAAACGTAAATTTTAAAGGAATAAATGGCAACTATTGTAATTCTAATATCCATTAAAAAAGTATACAACATTCAGTCTGCCACTTGTACTTATCGTAAAGGAAAAAAATGTACGTCTCGTAAATTTTTAAATACTGTCCAGATGTCATGTAACAGTGATGACACAAGCGTGTAAAAATAAACAAACGATTAAGAAAATGAAAGCAGATTAAGTTGCACGTGTGGGAGTGTAAAGAAGAAATGGAAATGGTTTTCATGGAAATGTCACATCTTTAAGATTCCTATCTCGTTTTAATGGACTTGCTTGCATGTGGCCACACAAACAACTTGAAAATTGTGAATCGCAGCATACCTCTAACTTTACTAATTTTTCTCTAGTTCCCTGAAATGAACCATATCTTTCTGATAAATTTGCGACAAGAGACAAAACGCTAACCCGTAATTACCGCTTTTGTAATGACATGACTATAACCATATTATTTCATGGTAACTACTAGTTTAATTTTTGTCTGTAGATTTTTTAGCTTCGAATGGCAGATTTAACTGGACATCATACTTAAAAATGGATTCCATTAAATAAAATGTGATGAGTCATATATCGTCGCATTTTTTTTTAGAAACCATTTGTGTGAAAATGGGTGTAAAATGAGAATAACAGTCATGTTCTTTGTTCTGCTTCATCTTTTTGTAGACCATGTTATGACATCAAAATTATAGTTTCACAGTTTTAATGAACCATTAAAATATGTCGTGGGACTAAAAATTTTATTTAAAAAAAATCCAGTTTCGAAATGAATGCCCATTATTGTCCCCCTATTCATATTTTAGTCTGGTATAATAAACTCGCTACCTAAAACTCCAAAAAAATAAGTTAATGGTCTTCTTCAGATTTTTAACAGGATG
Organism: Coecobrya sp. COE2; assembly: GCA_027743765.1. NCBI lineage: Eukaryota > Metazoa > Arthropoda > Collembola > Entomobryomorpha > Entomobryidae > Coecobrya > Coecobrya sp. COE2. The sequence continues at coordinate 4,607 of JAHZMV010005653.1, forward strand.
CAAAGATGCTTTTTACAAATCGTTCGAAAATAAACAGCTCTTTCATTTAAAAAAAACATCATCACCATCTCTAAAAATATTTTTTTGACGACAGCTATTATTTCATGTTATTACAGTTTCTGGTAATAATAATAATGCCATTATACATCATAGCTGTTGATTGCCAAACAAAGAAGACCTTTCTCAGAGATCTCTCTCTCTCTCTCTGAAAAGTAAGATTTGCTTTTATTATTTTGACATTAAGTCACGACTTTATCCTTCTTCTTTATCATCCTCCTCTCCTTCTTCCTTCTTGATAGCATCATTCCATAATAATCTATCAACATCATCATCTTCAATTTTAAAGCTTGCCTTTGTAAATTTTAATACCAAGCCATATTATTATTATTACTATTTTTTTCGAGACAAAGAAAATATGTTCGTGTGTTTTTGTTATCCCAACAACAGCAACATGATAACCTCTCTTGTGACGACGAAAGCGAGAGAGAGTCAACAGGAAGTCATAAAGGTCGGTTGAAACCACGTCTCTGTACTATTTCATTTTCACTATTAATGGAATTAATGATCGTGCAAATTTACACACAAAACAATATTATTATCAGGTTTTGCTTGCTTAACAAAAATCAAAATCCTGATTGCCGAGAGAGAGATTTCGTAGTATTTTCAGATAACGAAAGAAACAAGAGGGACCAAAATAACAAGCAACAGCAACGCAGTTGACAACAAAGCATACTTGTTCATCTAGATTTGTCATATTTAAGCCAACAAGTACATAACAGTATATATTGGTTTTATCAGTGATTTGTTGTAAAATTTTGTAAATATAAAACTGTTTTAGTTCTCTTTTTTTCTGGCTTGCTTTCATATCTCAAAATCCTCATTGGTATATATCCTAAAACATATATAAATATTTGTCTCTAAAAACATGACAGAGATTATGTTGATTTTTATTGCTGGATTGCGTTTCAGGTCACAGAAAAATTGTATATAAAAAAATTCACTTCCTATATTTGCTTTTATTTTCATCTTCCTCCTTATAACAACAATAATAATAGGAATACTAATAAAATAAAATGGTTTACTCTCGAACGAAAAAAAAGCGTAATACACAATAAAAATACAGTCGCTTTGTCACACACTTCATCTTTCTTTGTTGGATGAGGATCGCACAGCTTTTTGTTTGGTTTTTACATTTTACCATGATGATCATGATGACTATTAGGTTATCAGATTATCAGCTCACAAAATAGAGCTCTCGGTTTATATGCACCACGCCAGGTTCAGCGCAGCGTAAAAAAAGCAGCGCAATTTTTTTTATTCGCATCTGCAACAACGCTGCTGCTCACACAGGCAATTAATGCAGTTTTACAATTACTTGATTGAATTGAGGTTGATTGAAGCAGAGAGAGAGAAGAGAAGAATGTGGTGCAATGGCGTTTTATAAACTGTGAATTTTATTTTGGCTGTTTATACGACCAATTTGACTTTGAATGTGCCCAAAAAAATCAAGTAAAGATGATAGTCTAATAAACACCTTTCCCCAAAAAATATAATATTTGTGTGGGTAAAAACGTGAAGAGAGATATAGGCAGATAGAATGAAATCCTTTTCACGCATGATTAACGAAAGTTTAATAAAGATGATGATGATGGTAATGATGATAGTAATAGAAGGAAGGGGAAAAAGTAGGTTAGCATATCCTAAATAAGTTAAGTTGAGCATAAAAATACAATGCAGTTTTTTTTAGTTAAATCGTCATTGACATGTGCATAAATGACTGAATATCTGTAACGCGTTCATTTCGTTCCTTCGTGGTTGTTTGCAGAGAGAGAGAGATTTGATCGTGTGACTTGTGACATTTTGAAAAGGTAATCATCATCATTTCGCTTTTTTTCTCTGTTGAATGAAACTGAGTTTAAGGAAGAAATTATCAGCACGCGTGGAAATTTGCAGATATTTAGGTATGTAGATTAGTAAGTAGTGTGTAGGTAGTTATTATTTGCGCAAACGCAACTTTGAACGTAATTGAGGCAAGTTAGTGTATAATCACATTTATCGTGTGCTTGCGGATTGTTGGATGGAATGTTTTGATGATGGAACATAATGATATTTTATCATAGGGAGAAAATGAATAATAAATAATAAAATTAATAGTAAATTTGTCACCGGCTTGCGTAGTTGGTTGTTTTTCTATAAATAATTGCACGAATATGTAGACAAAGTAGGGAAGTAACTAGAGTTGCTAGCAGAGAGTGGTGGTAAGGAAAATGTAAAGATTTTTTTATGGATACCATTACGCATTTATTTATTTGTTTCATATATATAGCATCTATGAGAAGAAAACTTGTATTCGATGTTTGTCATGCATGAAGAATGTGCAAACCAGACATTCTCGTTTTTTAGATTGCCGGGGTAATTAGTTAAGTGGAGATGACGTAGTGATATAGTAGAAGTAGTAGGTGAGGTAAAAATTACATTCTACAAAAGCAAAACATTATTATAACCATGACCATCCTCACCAATCAATGTTGCTGCAGTGCTTACGTTATAGAAAAATGAAAATATTATTGTGCCTTTCAAACTTGAATTTCTACTTAAGATTCTAAACAAGTGGTTTAGCTACTACTACTACACAATCTGAATTCTTTCAGCATTGTTCATTCACTTATCAACAGAGAGTCTCAGAGAATTTATCATTTTCCTTGTCAGAGTTTCGGCTGCTTACGTAATCCTTTTGTTTTTGTTTGCGAAGAAGGAAAAAAATAATGTACATGGATTTGCCATAATGTATGTTTGTATGCAAACCGACAAAAATGTGATGCATTGTTAGTCGACATGGCATGGAACAATGAGATGAATATTGTATTGTTTTTTCGGTGTTTTTCCATACGTATATATTTCCATTTTCCCATATTCACTCACAATAATACTTTGACCTATTTGACCACTAACAAGTTTCTCCAGGAAAATTTTTTATAGGATAATTAAATGAAAAATGGAACTAGCTTTATGAAGATTTCGTGTTCCAAATACTTTGCAAGATCAACTTTAAGCTATTGCATAAATGAAGAACAGAACATTTTTCCTGTCTTACTTAACATTTAAACTTAATAATGGCTGAAATTTTTTTTGGCAGAAAGCAGAGGCGTCTTTTACGTTTTTGGATGCGGTAACGCCTTTTTGTAAAGAATGCATTGCATGATGTATCCATCTTGATAGTTTGATTGAAGCTGACACTTATCTGTCAATTGTAACCGGTAATTATAGTTCGTTTTAACTGTTTGCATTAATGTATCAATAGATAGGTAAATATACGGTTATTTTGGTCAGAACAATTAAATAAAGCATGACAGACCGGTTTTTTAAGTAACCTGGGCATTCTGTCAGTTTGATCAGAGTGTAAGCAACTTCATTAGACACTTTTTTTGGCGTCTGCTGTTATGCAATTCGCTATAGTAGAAATAGTAGAAATATTGCTCCATAGACTAACCCTGATAGACATTTTGTAAATTACAACAAAAAAGTTTTTAACAAGATGCTAACTCTCTGATAGAAAACGAGATCATGAATATTTTTAAATATGATATAATTCTCATCTATACAGAGATGCAATATGCATTCGTTTTATTGCATTAAAAATCATGATTTCTCATTGACATTTTTTTACCATGTTCAATATATTCCGACTTGTCAGTTATCACTACACACACAAGCCAATTAAAAATTGCCTTGTTCACCTCCTCCAATTATTTTACAGTTGAAACACAAGACATCTAAATTATAACTGTGTCGCAGAAGCAGCCCTTTTGATGTAACACCAAAAAATACCTACAGACTTACAAGTTTCTTTTCTTTCCAACCTGAAAAACTACATAACAATAATATTATTTGTCCATTTCCATATCAACTCCATTATTCTCATCAACCAAAAATATTTATCATGAAAGATTACTTAATACCCTAATTAAATGCCGCAAAGCAAATGGCACGAAACAACCGCTTTTTATGACATTTCTTGTTAAACGGTCGTTCCATACATTGTTGTGGGTGGTTTTAAAAAGGCGTTGCGTATCTTATAAAAAATCATGATAATATTTACCTGTCCCAAATCATCAGACTCATCACAATAAAGATATACAACGATAGCAAGTTACATAGAAATAAACTTGAATATTATGCGTGTATACTCGAGGCAGAAATTAATTTATTACCCCACAAAATTCTTCACAAGAGGTAGCAGATATATCACTATGGCTACTACATGAGCAAATTATAATGTAATAAATTGTGTGGTTCACCAGAGAGAAGGATTATATGGCTCTTTTTGCAAAAATTAATAATAAACTGTTGTACGAGTGCAAAACTTGCTTTTGTGGTGCTGACCTTGCTCTCTGCGCAACAGACAAAATTTTCCGTGGGTACGCTGCAGCATCAAACGCTGCTGCGTTACATATATCGATAAAACGCTGCTGCTCTTTTGGCCATATAGTCTCCGCATCTTTGTATCATCAGCAATTTATAGCATCTCTCACCAATTTACCTACTTATTTACACACAAAACCTATTTATGATGCTTGTTGTTGTTGTTTGTTGTTTAGGACGAATTTATATGCATATATCATGTTGTTCCAGAAATTATTGGATTGGGTGATGGAATGAAATGTAGGTGCTTTGACTTTGTTTTTAATAATAAATTGAATTTTTGTTATGTGGAAGCTTCTAATAGAAAAAAGTAGGTTAGATTTTGGTGTGCTAACTGTGAATATTTTTTAATGAATGACAATAACAACAACAAGAGTGTAATAGATAGTTGTATTACATTATGATGGACTTTTGGAGTATTTTTTGGGTATTAATTTGCAATGTAACTTGTTATATGTAACGCAATTTGTTATTGCGAAAGGATTTAAGTAGTTTGTAGAGAGAAAAGTAGTTTCTGTTTCTGAAAATGCATTTTTCATGTAAACTTTTGTAGTGTGTCGACCGACGATATGAGTGAGGTGTGTTTTAAAATCCCCAATTTAATTTATCAGCACATGTATTTCATTTTTTTCGTGTGAATCTGAAGGTCTTATATATTTGTAAAATCAAGATATTATATTTATTATTTATTTGCGTTATTATTATAATATGACTATGTGGTATCGTAAAACTAGTGGAAATTCACGTTTTAAGTTACATCCATTATTATTACTACTGAAAACTAATAAAAATATAAAAATTAGGCATACATGCATATAAGTTATTATAATAATACGTAATAAGAAAGAGTAGAGTAAACCCGATGTTGTAATTGAATTAGATAAAAAAGTAAGTACTGAACCCAAAAGAATTGTGCAGTAAAAAATAGCATGATTTTATATGAGTAAAAATTAGTAGACCTTTAATAATAACTTATGTATCAATGATTTTATTGGGATTTCAAAACCTTGCTGTGTAGCATTTTGAAGGTGGGTTGTGCTGATGAGAAAATATGGTACACTTATTTTTTAATATGATTGTGTGAAACCATGGACAACAAAAGCAGAGATCATAAGATGACGGACTGAATTAAAAATTTTAACAGCTTTAATCTGAACTTACATGCACAAATATATAGATTTAATACGATTAACTTGACCAGGTTTTTTTGTTAATGATTTTTTTCTAGGATTAGTTTTTTTAGTAGATGATTAATTTATTGTACAAGAATGATAATCATATTACTAAAATGAATGCGTGAAATATATTCTTAAGTTGCTTGTTTGTAAAATGTGCAATATTAAGTATATATATTCGCTTGTTTGACAGATAGCTCGGTTGAATAGTAGACTATTTTTTTAAAGTTGCTTTTCTGCTAACTTTAAAAAATAATGACATTGCAACAGGCAATTAAGTCACTGACATAGGTAGAGTCAGCCCGTGTTAAAATGTCAGACAGTTTTGATTTTAAAAAGGCAGATAATCTTTTAATTTTCTGCTACCTATACAGAAGAGACCACAATCTTAAAAAATGAAAGATTTATGGTGGAAACAGAGAGAAAAAGAGTAAAAATGTGGTAGAACATTTCTAGTTGAAATATAAAGATACACAAAAGTAAGATAAATTATTATTATTATTATTATTATTATGTATCAAAGGTAAGGCGTTGATCATTACCACTACTCAAACGTGATGTAGGAGAAAAACGCTCCTGACACTGTTGCTGCTCTGCAAATTAAATTAAATTAAGTAATACGATGAGAATCCATTACCCTTATCAAAAAATCCTCTCTCTCCCTGTCTTTATGCCTAACCAGCTTTACAATTACTCTGCTAAAGCTTGTGTAATAATAATAATAACATTAAAAATTAAAGGATTTTTTTTCAACTTTCAATTTTTTTTATTATTCTATATATAAAGCTATCAGACATTATCCTTTTTCAATTAAAAAGGGCACCTATAGACATTTGCCACTGCTACAACAACGCCTTGTCTGTCTGTCACACAGTCCCATCACCATACAGCGTCGTCCTCGTTGTCATTTGGTGTCTGCATAATAATGCAATAATGTTAAATGTACATTAGTTTAAACTACACATGACTATGACATAACACGTAAAAAAAGTTAAAAATCCAAGGATAAAACTTTTGGTTTATCTCATTTCAAGCGTAACTTATCAAAACCACATCAATGTTTTACACCATTTGAAATTATAACCCTTTGGTGCTATACATGTTTGTTGGCTGTTGCTGCTGCTGCTTCATCAAGTCAAATGTACATAGTTTTTTTTCAAAATCTTCATCAGCATAATAATATTACTATAATGAATAATAATTTTTACTATTAAAAAAATGTTATGAGGTCATTATGTTGGTGTCGTTTTTCTGCTGTGCTATGCCCTATGCATGTAAATGCTGCGGTGGTGGTGGCAGTGGCACTTTACTAACTTTTTTATACTATTTGGTCATCATGTTCACAATAATAATCATCATGAAAATCATCATAATTTTTCGGCCGCTCAATAAGTACAACATAGGCTTAGAGGGAGAGAGAGAGAGAGAGAGAGAAAATGCTTGACATCCTCTTAAAATGATCAGCAGCAGAATGAAATGTTGCACAAATCTAACAGTTGGAATTACATAATAATCCTTGATGAAAGTTATTAATAAACTTTAGAGCGAGAGTGGTAGTGGCTGGTCATGCAAAACGTCAGCAGTGTGGCATGGCAGCAGCAGAAGAGAAGGAACCAACCACTTATAATTGAATATAGGTTATAGGTTACATTCATATATGATTACTACTGACTAATGTCATATTTATGACTTTGATGATGGGTTATCATTGCCCCTAAATGGTACAAATCAGTTAATTAATTAATAAAAATGAGCGTATATATGTCAATTTGCATTTCATTTTTTTTAAATATGGAAAAATACATTAATTGAAGTTATGAGTGGGTTTAGTACTTAAAAGCCGCTCACGTTCACACCTTGTCAGTTTGTCAATCAAGATGTCATCAATAAACAATAAAAGGTAAGTGAATAATAGAACGATAAAATATTCTGGGACGCAGTAGTTAGAAAATGAGTATTGTTTTCCGGGTGCTGTCATAAGTTTTTCCTCTCGACTCCCGGTGGCTCATTCATGATTCATAAAATGATTTAAAACAAAACAGAGAGGAGGATCATAAAGGTGGAGTGTGAGTGACGTAAGACAGCAAAACTTCCGTGTGCAGGCAGAATATTTTTCGATAAAATATTATTCAATAAATTTTATCCATCATAATATATCGAATATAAAATAGCTACCTAAATGTTTGTTATGATGATGGTGGGATGTGAAGGTATTTTTATTTTCTTTCTGCAACCGACTTTAAAAATCGTGAAGTTTTCGTCCCACTAAATGAAGCAGAGTCCTTGAAAGGGTCAAAGATTCTCGGAAGTAATGAGGCCACCTCAAACTTCAACACGACGACAAAATAAACTTTGCTACGTGCTTGCACATTCATAAATACATGAAATGATTATCAATGCAGAGGGATGGATATGCAATATGCAACAGCTTGGCTTTATATTATACAAAGTTTTGTAAAATGTCTTCTCTGCTAACATTGGAGTGTGGAAATGTGTGTACTCATTCAGACATCCTTTTAAATTCCCTAAAAGTGTTATAAGCTGCGCGCACAGTGTATTTCGTAGCCGAGTATGGAAAACAGTACATCATGTTATCAGATATGGAATTACTTAAAACCTTCTACTTGACTAAATATGCAAGCCTACAAATCAGGAAGGAATACAAAATGAATGATTTTACTGTAAAGCAAGATGTAATATCGCTTTTTAAAAAAAATATGTGTACAATGTTGGCAGAAATATCTACTAGAAAAATGTTCTTGAGAATTTAGTAGCTGTAGAGGCTGCAACAGCACTTGATTTGAAAATATTCACGACTGCCATTATAAAAATAGGATGTGAATAAGAAGAATATAATGCATAAGCGTATAAATACAATTAGGTATATATTTAGCATCCATCATCATACAACACGCAGCATCCTGCCTTTCTAGCTTTAATTTAGGCTGCTATTATTATTATATTATTAAAACATGCACTTGCATCATTTCAGTTTATGAAAAAAATATATTTGTTCAAGGGCTCTTCTAGAAAGCAGACATTATTATGTAGTCAGAAAAGACCAAAAACATTATCTACTTTTATTACCTAAATTATTCCAAGTGAGTGTCAGGATAAATATATACGTTTGTATAATTATCTCTGTTTCTCTATATTCCTGGATTGCTGCACAAACCTTTTTTTTTTAATTTTTAACTCTTCTTCGCCTTCTCCAAGGAAGGAAGTCAAAAGGCAACAGGAAAGGTCATGGAATCAGTGATAGTAATGACGTGTGACTTTGTAGATGTGATGTGCGCTTTATGACTTTATACTGCAGTTATGATACTTTGTTGGTCGAGTGATGATCATAATATGGACTACTATGATATTCATGCTTCAGCATAATTTTTATATCTTATCTTAATACTAATTTATTTTAACCATGATGACGATGATGAAGATACTAACTATAAGGCAAACAAGACCATTGAAACACTAATACAGTTCTTTCTGATACTGCTGCATAAATAATCATCATCATCATGCATCCATTATTTGCGCCCTTACCTTTACCATCATCATCACAGGATTATTAGAATGATGATGACACGGATTTCCGCTTCTGTTCTAGTTTCAACAGAAAATAGAATCAGTCTTTGTTTCAACTTTGTCTTTAATGCATGAATAGCAAATTAGTAGGCTACACGGCGGCGACTACTTCTACTTACTACGACGTGTATTATTGTGTATCGAGAAAGAAAGACCCAGTTTTACTTGGATATTTAGTCCACACACCACCACCACACATATACACACATGATAAGATAATGACGATAATAATATTATAATAATAAGTGAAAAGATATTAAAATGAAAATATGGTTTTCTATCTATCTATTTGCTATATATGTGTATAACCTCATCATCATTTATTTTCTTAATAGAGTCATGCGTGTCTCTCTCTGTCTGTCTCTATCTATATATTTGATTGACTTGGGTACAAAGCAATCAAAATAAAATTATGATTTTGCTCTGCTACTATACTAACAGACATCAAACAAGATTATTCTATATTATTATTAATATCATCCTTATTACTCGCACGCACATGTCGTCGTTCCTTTGTCCACACAATCCGCAATTTTATGATGTGTGACTCTCTGTCGTCTCCCCTCTTGTGTTTAATGATGATCTTACTAAAAATGTGTAACAAAGAATTCAACTTGCAACAACATATCAACAGGGCAAAAGTGTGATGATGATAAGATGAAAGAAAGGAAGGGAGGTACAGTTTCTAGTCTACTAGAATTACAATTTTTGCGTTGTTGGGTTATAAGCTGCTATATTATGTTGATTATCTGTATAAAGTGCAGAGCAGAGAACAAGCAACTAGCGCATCTATCTCTGTTAACATGGTTTATTGCAGAACACGGATATGAAGATTCACTTTCGATATGGTTCTTGTTCTCTGAGTAGTCATGATGAATGATGATACTACTCCCTTTTTCTTGGTTTATCTCTTACAATTAGCAATAGTAGTAGTAGCATAACGTACGCAGAGAATAGACAGAGTGTAAAGTTAGCAAGGTGGATATTATGCTGCGTTGCAAAAGTGCAACGTGTGAGGAGGTGAGTATATGTGTGTAAACGGGAAAGAGAGAGAGGATGGATGTCTGCGTAAACTTTTTTTGTGATAAAAAGCCAAATACTGAGCCTCAATCTCATTCTTCTCATCTTGCTCTCAGTCAGTCAATTTATTAGATTAAAAAAACCTACTACCTGGCGCGTACTACGTGATTAAAAGCTGGTGTGCATGTTGCCTTTAAAGTGGCAGGGAAAAGAGCATGGAGACAAAGGAGTATAATCCGCAATTCAATTTTTGTTCTTTTGTTTTATTTCCCTTGTTTGTAGAGGAAAAGTATGTTATATGAGTAATTTTCCAATTGATCCGAGAGCATTCGAATATGTACGTGTAAACTTAATGGTATACTTTATGCGGCTGTAAATGTCATACATTTTTATATCCTAATGATTGCAAAGCAAGTTTCGTTGAAAGAAAATTGAGACCGTTATAGATACAGAGAGATATCATAATATATTATGCTGATATGTAAATAGAATAAATCTATGAAACCATATCCGCACCCCGGAGGCCACTGTCAACCATGCCACTTTGCTCTTTTGTTGCCTTTAATTAGTGCACAAGCACACCTGCTCCTTCAACTTTACTTCCGTTTTTAAACATTGCTGCTCTCTTCACTCAACATTTTAAATAGTTCAAAAGCGTAGAACGTAAACTAGAAGAAAACTGATGTATGCTCATAAAAATGTAATAGAAATTGAAATTCACATAAAATTCGCAATCAAAAATAAATGTGCAAAAAATAAATAGTACACACTATAGAAAATTTGTGACAAAGGCAAATGTTAAAAAAAGAAAATTATCCTATTAATAATCAACTTTTTGAAGTGTCCTTTATTTATGACTTATCCACGCCTTCCAAAAAATGCATATCTAAAGAGTAACAGCTCCTGTTGTGCCAATGCAAATATGATCATTTCATTATAACACTTTTTTTCTCTTCAGAATGTCTTTAATAATAATAAGGGTCTACACACACATAACATTTAACTTTATCCATTAGCACAACTTGCTTGTTAAAGAAGAGAAATGAAGAATGGAAAATGGAATAAAATTAAAACTTGTACCTAATTTTACTAGCAACTTGTCAGATAAGCATCTTATGGCACTGACACCAGCACCACTCATAATTAGCATACCACATCAAACATCATGTTATTATGATGAGAGTACCTATTTTTGTATTCCTAAAAAAACGGCAGACAGGTCACGCATAATAAAAAGGGCTCTCTGTTCACTTTTGTCCCTTTTACATTTTACCACCGCACCACAAGAAGTTTCAATCACTTTTCATGTTACCGTTACCACGACAAGAGGATTATAATGTGTTTATTGTTTAATAAAATATACATACACACGCAGTTTGGATGCGACGATGATGATGATTCCGCTCTGACGATGATGATGAGTGACGTGTGTCTTTATTATCATAAAAGTAATAAGTAAGTAGACATTGTTTACAATTTGCGATGACGACACGAATCAAAAAAAAATATTCACTTGCTGTGGATCATAGTTCATTTTTTTGATTACGTAAGCCCATTACAAAAAAAAGTTGATCATTAAAAAAATGTGTACATGCTACAGCATATATGCAGTAGTAGTATCGTCATTTCTAACAATTTAGCCTCCATTAGTTTTTTAACGCCACACGCTGAGGAGGAATCAGAAAGTTATGATGATTATAGGGAGGGATTTCATATTGATAGAAGCATCAGCAGCAGCAGCACAATGGTGTGATTTACAAATTAAAAAGGATGGATGAATTTTATGTTAAAAAGGCAAAGGATTGTCACCATGGCCGCCGCCACTGCTGCTGTCACCCTACTTTACATTTTTACAAGTGGGTGGTTATGAGTTGCGACCACGTTGGTATCCAGCGTGTTACACAATGACAAATTCCATTGAGCATTTTTTTCTTTAGTCATTCGCGTCATTGCAGGGTTATTGCGTAATCCTGGAATCCATAAGTTCATCACGGCAAAATGCACGAACCGTGCAAGTCTTATTTGTTTCGATGGAAGCGTATAGCATTGAACATTAATGAAACAATCCCCTTTGCTGGGATTATTGAATGTTTCAAGATTTTAATCATTCGACAAGACAATTGTTGCACATGTTGCACCTTTAATCAAGATAGGTAGGTATGTCACATTGATTATGATTATAATAATATATGTATTGATAGTGTTTGTTTAACCGTTTTTTGCCATAAATGGCTGCTGTCGCCGTGGTGGTGTGAATATTTTAATGTTGCAAAATTCCACACGTGACCATAAGCTCTTGTTGACATTTGGTTTCACTTTTTTACAGTAGTAGTAATACTGAACTGATGCAGGCTCATTTACATATTATGAGTGATACGGCGATGATGAAGGTTTGATTGCAATCAAGTGTGGTTATATTCCTATTACGTTATTGCCACTTACGTACTTTTGCACCATTTCATTCATTTATGGTGACATCAACCACAATACAATGTGTAACATCATCGCATTACATATTTTGCTCTTCCTTGTTGCACGTTTGTTGTTTCAAATGAGGACAGGTGGACAGCAAATAGTAGTGCAAAAGAAATTACCTATTTGTACTCTGTGTGTGATAACCAAAATCCTCATGATATCATGCCATTTATCATGTGCTTATCAAAACTTTACAAGTTGCAAACATGATGACGGCACGATAAGAACAGCGATAGAAATATAAACAATGTGCAATCAGTCACATGATTTTTTTAACTGGAAATTACCTCATATCCATATCGTTGAAGGTAGAGGACAAAGGACAAATCAGTAAATAGGAATCTTTTTACAATATTTTACGCAGCTAATATGCAGCAATTTTGTTTTTCTTGTGAAACGCTTTCGTATTTGTAAAGCTTTGTTTGCATTTCCTCCAGCAAAAAAAAACCGTCATTCTTTGATTTTTACCATCGTTCCACCAGATAATTTCCAGCAGCAACATGGAAATCGACGTTCCAGTATAAAATGCTGCATTTCATTGTTTTTACGCTACCTTTTTGCCCAAATAAAAATTGTCAAGTTGATTTCATTTTCATTGGATGTACATTTTTCTCTTCAAAGCCAATGCTGGCTGCTATTTGTTCAATTATGAACCTACTTAAATTCCTACTAGCTTAGTAAACTATGCACACAACTTACATAGATGCTTTGGTCCATTATAGAAAACCATGATTACTTTAACCAGCTAGTCTATTATTACTGTCCCTTCTAAAATAGCTAGCTAATATAAGAACAACAAGTACGTACCAACATTATAATTGATCAAGTTGATTAACTATACAAATTGGAGGACAAATCGCTAACACAGCGCAGCGCAAAATATTGGATGTAAAATGTAACCATCTTCTCTCTTTCCATTCTTCTTCAAACTATTTGTCCATTTGCCGTGGCGAATACGTGCTACGACAATGGATATGGAATTTTTTGGTCGTCAAAAACTAACGCGCCTGATTTTATTATCCATAAAATTAAACCTAGAGAAGAGCCTCTAACAAGTAGTAAGAAGATGCATGGTTTAATGAAAGGAAGATTTTTTTTTGCTTAAGTGTGCATTTTATTTTTTTCTCCATAGGTAAAATGCATGCTACGCTTATTATTATTATTGCTACAACCATTTTGCTATATAGTGCTGATGATGCTATTTAGTACAATCATCCATCCCAAATTCAACAATGCTACCACCACATCTGCAAAACTGCACGTATCCCAACTTATCCTCATTTTCCGATGAAAAGTAACTTCATTATAGAAAACGCGTGATGATGATTTGAAGTTTCAAAATAGAAATATATAATGCAGTATTGCATAACATAATACATCTCTCCATATTATAATAATAGCATAGCTCACATTTTCATTAGAGTTGTATTTATCGTCCTTTCTTCGGCCACAATTCATTTTATGCTATCGACCAAGGTTAAAATATAAAAGTAAATGGGATATTTTTTGTTGTGTCCAACAAAACTCCAAAACGACCACTGTGACTGCTGCTGTTGCACTTCTTGAAAAACTTTTATTTTTTTACGACAGGATGAAACATGAAGGCATATTAAACAGGTACACATGAAATCCTTTTTCTATGAAGGTTATCCGCTTGGAACAAATATCTTGTTTTCTTGAAAAGAATAAATTTGTGTGTTAAATATATAAGCTTCCAAAATGCATCATGAAAATCATCCTAAAAAGAGATACTACGAAGATGCTCATGATTTTGTGATGAGGAGGCATTAGGTACACACACTCATCATCACAAAATGGCTGTGTGGTGTGCTATACCGTGTGCCACGTTTTGTAATGATAATAACTGCCTTACCTCAAAAAAGGCAGCCATTATCGTGTGTGTACCTTCATAATTCAAGATGCTTTCAGACTAGCGTTTTTGTCCTCTCCAAAAAATATAAGATGCAAGAAGAAATTGGCAGCAGCACGTTTTTTTTCGTATAAGCTTTTCAATTTTTTTTAAAGTAGCAAACCTAACTGACCATTATCATCTCACTGGTCAGTTTCTTAACTGGAAGCATGGCGAATGATAAGATGACCATATTCAGTAGTAGTAAGAAGGATTAAAAAAAGAACAAAAGTGCAAACATTGGTGTGATGGTCGTGGCGGTGGTGATGACGATGGGGAAGCAATGTGATGAATGATATGAAGAGTTGTCATATATGTATATAGTTGGGGAGCAGGAAACAGAGTTTAAATCATCCCGAAAAATAAACATGCCAAAAAGACAAGCCTGTTTTCCTAGCTGTAATGCATGCTAATTAAAGTACCAATTAAACACTTTTAATGGATATAATATGTGATGAATATGAGAGATATATGTTAAAATAAATAGTGTAGAGAGGCACGTTTTTTCGTATGTACTTATAAATGTGGTTGAAGTGATGTTTCTGGGAACAATAAACAAAGGAATATACATATATTATGCATATGATTTTTTCTTTTTTCTTTTACCGATTTAGGATGTTCTTTCAGTAGTTCTCCTTTTAAAAACATGTTTATTTTCTGGCCCACGTCATATCATTACTAAAAAAGTATGGAAAAAAATTTACATCTATGAATCTTTTGTGAAATATGCTGACTTTACCATTTCATAAGTTGTAGTAAAAATCCTTCGGAGCGTAAAGCATTGAATTGGTAACAAACCACAGAGGGACAAAAATACCCAATAATACCTATAGATATTCATAAGCCATAACCGACAATTGCATATCGTTTGAGTTGATAGATTATTTTACTGGTAGAATTATTCGAATTCTATGTTTTTTCTATCTTTGTATCTATGTACTTGCGAGAAAAACAGTTTCCTGATTCCCGAAAGAATTTGATTGACTGTGTGTCTGCCTGCCTGTAAGCAAAAAGCGAGTACAAATTTCACACTGAAGTTGTACAAGTACTACTAGTATAGTTTCTCAGATAAAACTGACAAAAGTTTTTATCATCATTAAACACGGTTGTGGTAGGTACAGATCACAGCAGTATAGCGTCGGCGTATACACACACTTTTTTACACACGCCAGAAACAAGTGTGCGTCTCTCATCACCATAATATTACGTGCTTACAAATTATTTGATATGATATATATGCGTTTTAAGTTGTGTGTAGTGCCCACTAAAACTACCTGTTCATCAGCAGAACGAAACTCTAAACATAATTTTATTCTTGCACGGTAGTAGGGTAGGAGGAACAAAGTACATATTATATTGGACTGTGATTTATTATTGTTAAATACCTACTGCTCGCAAGCAGACAGGCTCGTAGAGAGATTATTAATAATTTTACTCATCAGGTTACACACAATAAATTACTTACTGGTTAAAGTTGGTTTCGGCCTCCATGGAATGTTATATTGGTCGTATCAATCAAGATTGGGATAATTCTATTCTACGATTCCCTGTGCTGCTACTGACGCTCTGGCTTGAGAGTGTGTGTGTGTAGTAGTCCGCGTGGTTTGTAACATGATCTGTTTTCGTGTCCTTGAACATTGCATATTGCATAACTCTTTTTTTTATTGTAAAAAGGGGTATTCCAGCCAGTCAGGAGGACTAACTAGACACGGCCAGGCCGACAAACTAGTATAAAAATTCACACAATAGGCCACGCATGGCGATACTACCTAATTGTAGTATGGTAATAAAAAATGTGTGGCGTATTTTTAGAATTAGACTGGGCTGGAGGAGTAGCAGAATGCAAGTAGTAGCAGATTAATTAATGGCTTATGCTAGGTACGTACGCAGGTCACGCTTTTATGACAATGAAGGTATTAAAATTGATATAGTCGAATTTAATTTGCCAACGATAGCACACCATAGATAATGAGAGTAGTGTGTGAGGGGGTGAAGGTGTGCGTGTTGACAAACAATAATATTTTTAAAGAGTCATATTAAGGGGCGGTTTCATATATTATCCATTCATTAAAACACATTAGAATGGTAATAAGGTTTAGTTGGGGGAGTGGAGTAATCCGGTGCATTTTTTAAAAATCAAGCCCCGCTTTACCACTGTCAAATCCCATCTCATTTTGAATTGAATCACAATACAATAATATTTACGTTATACTAAAGATGAAAAAGTATGTTTTAATGTACCTTGTAACCTTCCCCTCTAAAATGTTGTCAACAGGGTAGGAATAGTAGTTTTTTCATTTATTTTTTAAGCATTTTTTCGTCTAAACAATTTTTCAGCGTTTCGGCCCACTGAAAATGATGCTGTATTAATTCTCGCGAGAAGTTTCAACAGAGCAGAGTGTCGAGGATTAACCTATAAGGCTAATTGATACAAGCAAAAGGTAGCAAGTTCCCATGGAACAGACGCTCTCGTTCTCATTGTTGTACTCACACAATCAGTTTCATTCATTCAGACAGACATGCATATCATTATCATCTCTATACATGTACATTATGGCGTTTGTTCTTGTTAAGTGCCAAGTTACAAGCAAGCAAGCAGCAGCTTAAAAAAGTAAAATCAAGCACAAGCTAAGCTCTGCTACTTAAAAATCTTGTTAAGTTTTTCCATTATTCCTTGATACTATCAACTTTTTCTCTCTATCAGTTTGTAGTACGCTTCACATTTCACAGTATTATGTTAATAAAATAGTCGCACGATTTTTTGTCAAATAAAACTCTCATTATTCATTAACTTTTTCTGAAGCTCATGCAACATTTATTATCATCATAATCACCATCATCCTTTTTACCCTTACTACATTTTTTAATACTAACTGCCATTTTATCACCGCCATCATCTTTCAACAAAAAGCCGATACTATACTACACACACCTCTCTGTCATCTTTTGCAACTTGCAACAGCATCACAATGAAATATCCTTTTTCACGACAACCAAGACAATACTCTGCTCTGCTGCTACTACTTACCCATTTCAATCACCGATTTAATGCAGATAGTAATATATGCAGATTAAGATTAGTAAATCAAATCAACAAGATTTTTTTTCATGCAACAAAAAACAACAAAAAAACGTGCTGGTAGCTCATTATCTATCATTATTGTTATTACATTCAAGTCAAGTGCGCTTTACACTGAATGCTACTATAATACACCTACTATTGTTCATCAATTCATCATCCCATCACATCTATAATGTTTTAAGCATATTAATTAGGTATGTAGCAAGTAGAAGTAGTAATAGCAATATAGGTAATATTTTAATTATTCATTCACTCGCAACTCAAATCGCATTGCTCGCACGCAGCAGCAGCAACAACAGCAGTAGCGCGCGTAGATAATAATGCAAGAAGGAAAAGGAAACGAAAAATGTACAATATCAGCATTAGCATTAATGAAAAAAGACATGGCTCGTTTTGAATTTAACCTGTACTGCTGCTGCTGCAAAAGTGCAATCAAAATGGATAGAGATAAATTGATAGTGATAAAATAATTATAATAAAAAGCAACATTGAATGAATGCACTTACACACACATATTCTCAACCGGCAATACCAAGATTATAACTTTACAAACGGCGCAGCGTGTACGTAGGTATGCAGCGTAAATATATGCGCATGTGTTTGGAATATAACATTACGCACACTTTTAAATACAATGTAGTCTCAATAATGTAACTATTTTTTTACCAACTTCAATTTAACCGGTGAGTCTCTATTGCAAAAATTTATTTGACGAATGGATTATTGCATAGCAGCAAAACATCAAACATTTTTGCTGCTTAAAATCATACAATGTTATTGTTATTACGAGAGAGAAATATATAATGCTTCTTGCAAGCAATCTAACGCGTGCTGCTGAAAATATAATAACTAAAAAATTTTTTGCACAAGGATAACTAACTATGTATACACAATAATAAGTAATAATGCACTAACTAGACAAGCCTATTTACTTATTAATGTATTTATGTAGTTTTGCAGTAGAGTGTGGCATATATGATCATGATGGCATGTGTGTAAAGGGTTATAGTATTTTAGCGATCACAAATAAAAACCGCAAAGCAACAACAGCAGCAGCGCGCAGCAGCGTTTACTTTGTTGTTGTTAGAGCTTTATAGTATTGTTGATGATACGCATAATTTTATACGGTGGTATGAAAAATACTGACGCTGCTGCTGCGCTGGTTGATGTTGTGTCCTATGAGATGATATGATGAAGTTTTTTTTTATTAGGAAGAAAAATGCTACTTACTACTTAACTAACTCTGTACTGCTACTACTACCAGTTACGATTGCTTTTTAACAAGGAATGCTTGTTGAGAGCGAACAGAATTTAGTTTTATTTTGCCTGTCATCACAGTCGCATACATTTAGAAATAGAATGATTGTTGTGATTATTATTATGTGTTGCTCTGCTTTATTATTGCTGCCAGTAAAGCAGTAGTAGGAGCAACTAGACAGACAGGAATTTCAAACGAATTCAAAAAGAAATGCAAGAAAAATAATATAATATTATTGTATGGCAGTAGTACAGCAGCGTGTGGCAGAGAGTGTTTCATCTAGTCAGTTTTTGCCGTTTGAGCTGACTGTTGCGTTTTTTTTTCAGTGTTGTGGTGGCGTTTGCCGTGTGGTGTTTTTAAATGTTATACTACATTTTTTTTAAATAAAACTTTAGTTCAATTCAATTATACTGCCTTGTCTGTCTTTACACATAGTTTTGAACTATATATGTGTACAAAAAAATGCGTTGACCGTGTAGACATGCTGTTGAACGTGATTTTTTTTTGAAAAAGATACAACATGTTCATTCGGCTTTTTTACAAGCTGGGTAGTATATAAAGTATGCTAAAAGGAGGAACAACGTGCAACAACGTTAAAAAATATGTTTTGGTTGAATATAACAGCGAGGAGGAGCAGATACGTTACTGTAATAGTAGAAGGGTTATGCGAAAACTGCAACAGTGAAACAAGCGCGGAGGGGGCATATAACATGCAAGCATTGTCGTTGTTGTAAAAAAAGCATGATCATCTTCATCATTTAGGAGCTTCTCGTCAGATTAGACTGCAGAAGAAGCAGCAGTGGCATGGTGCACCTCCGTCAAAATCAAAACACTGCTGAATTCCTCTTGGAAAAAACTCACACGAAGCAGAAAAGCTTATATGAACGATATTGCAAGCTTGTTGTAGTAGTATTTGCACAAAACACCGATGGGGTGATACATACAGAAAGAGTATTATGATCGAAATCACAACAAAACGCAACAGTATGTAGCGCCAGTTGAACAGTGAACAACAAACTGAAAGGAAACAAGTGCATAATATATTTTTTGCAAAAAAAGGAACACAAGATTTTATATAAAAATTTGTGTCGTGTTGTGAAAAATAAGTTGTGATTTTTTTTCAAAAGAAAGAAAAATATAGACAGGTAGACAAAAATACATATTGAAAGAAGAATATTATTCATGTACAAAAATAAAAACAAGAGATAATTACATAGTTTGCATATAAAAGTGTGACTATTTTTAACAATATTGTTTGAAACAAAAAATTTTGTGTGTTGGATCGCTGCAAATATGTAAAAAAATATACATATATAAAGTTTTTGATGTGTGGAGTTCCTTGAAAGTATTCTAAACTGATTGACGCAATAATGAATCGCTGCTCAGCGGCTGTTGGATTGGAATCTTTGAAAAAATGTAAGAAAAATAAAACGGAACGTGAAGAAGGACCGGCTCGATAATATGCTATTTTTATGATTGAAAAGTAGTAATGTTTTATTTTCTCCCATTGTCTCCTCTCGTTTCTAAGCGGTGAATTGTTATGTTATTTGTGTAACTCGATATATGTATAGGTAATAATAATATGTTAATAATAGTAATATTTTGTAGGATAATGTATATTTTTATGACGTCTCTGTGTGCGCAAAAAAACAAATATAAACAAAGGCAGAGTAACAGTAGCCGTATTTTTCTTGAAGATTTGGGATAAAAAATTTAATCTCCGTCTTATTTCTCTCGCCTTGTGTGCATTTTGCTACTCCTCATGTGAGTTTTACAACCGACCGTAAATAAATAGGTATATATTTTACGTGTGCAAATGCCGCCTTCTTCTCCTCTCCTTCTTCATTCACATCATACTAGAGCGTGTCACGGTGGTGATGGTGATAATTTTTTGAATCGAGAACATTTAACAGTTGTTACCTTAAGAAGCTCGTAACTTTTGACAGTAAACCCCAAAAAATATATACCCATATTACCAAAGAAAAGGTAATGTTTTTTTTTGTCGTCGGTGGCGGCGTCTATTCTTTCTCTTGCAATGAATGAGTTTTAAAGTGCACACAATATTTATAGTGCGTAACAACCAGAATCATTTCAAGCCACTAAAAAGTTTTCAAGGGAATGGTCCTTATTTAGTTAAAAAAGATATATCATTTTGTGCTACTGCACTTACCCATATTATTCTATTCTGTTACTTAAGTATTTCGAGAAAGAAAGAAAGATTATTATGTTGATAGGTTCATTGAATCTTTTTTTTGGGTTTTCACCGTTCGGGTTGAATAATATTTTGCATCTGAAAATGTGGTAGAGCGAGCGTACAGAGAAATGAGCATGATGTGCATGCATGCAATATTTTATGCCGCGCCGACGCCGTAGCAGAAGCATGCTATATTATTATTTTTACGCGCAAGAAATGACCCGGTTCCTTGACAATTATTTTTTTTACTAGTTTGCAAAAAAAGCACAACGTTTTTTTAAAACATGGCTTAAAAAAGTATTTAATACCGTTTACATTTTGTACATTTCATAGAAAAAAAATCGTTGATCTTTCTCTCATTCTAAGAGAGAGATAGAGAAAATCACATCCGATGAGCGAGGAGGGAGACTTGAGAAAATGTGCAAATTTTTTTTATAAAGATTTTTTCTGCAAATACAACATTGTCTCATATTATAGTAGGCATACTCTATATATACTTGAATGAATAATCTCAAGATAAGCAGATAATCTATCCCAACACGGTTCAACATCATCTCTCACGTTAAAAGTCATTTTGGCAAGAAGCCTCTTGACTGCCTTGAAAAACACTCTCTCGGGCTTGTCAAGCTGCCCAGTTCCATCCACCACACGATAGGGCGACAACGACGACAGTTTTTTTTCCTGTGTACATTATAAAACGTGTTGTGTGTAGGTAGACGTAAATAATCCATTCCCCTCTCTGATTTCCACTTTAAAACGTCTATTATAACTATATAGCCAGTTAACTATTCAGGGTATATGAAAAATAAAACGCCGCCGTTGTTGTTAGTTCAGCTGACGATGATGCTAAACTTCTCTTTGCTCCTGCTAATAAGTAAAGTAGTACAAATAAACACACAAAAGGAATCTCTGCTAACTTAACTAACGTTTCTACTTGCCAATACCATGATCATGGTAGTGGATATAGTATATTGACTGGGATGTTATATCATCATCATCATCCTGTGATGATGCTCATGTTGATACTTTTAATAGTATCAACAACACAGATCCATGATCTGTACTCACTCACACATGCATGGTGTATATTTTTTGGTGTCACTCACCTTTGCAGTCTTTGGAATTACATGGGCAGAAAATAAATATATAATATGCTTAAGCAAAGCAATTGCAACACCAAATTGGTACATTCGGAGATGATATGAGTAGAGTAAGTGTTAAGTATTTTACGAATGTTTAAGAGGATACAAAGTATGGTTGATGTTGATAATATGTATATATTTTTTTTTGTAAAAATAAATAAATGCATACCGAAGATCATAATATATCTCGTCAGTATCATGGGATGTTCATGCTAAAAACATCTACACTTCTCCTTCTCACAAGTGACAGGATCACAAGTCATATGAATAATGTCAGAAAAAAAAGAGGAACTTTGCGCGCAGGCAAGTCGGAATCGGAAACAGCACAAAACTGGTAATCATTATTTATAAGTTGTCTCTCTCGTTCATCACACCACAGAACAAAGTACACAAGTCACAAGTAGAAATAAAAAAAACCATTGCAAAACAAATGGAGAGGAGGATATGATGGTGTGGTTACAGTAGGCAGGTGTGGGCATGCATGAAAATGACAATAATAATATTACCGTCAAGTTCTTGTTGTTGTTGCTTTACTGCTATTTGATATATACAATTGATCATATCGGTAAAAAAATGGTAAAAGAGTGAAGCAGAAGAATATTGTGTTTAATAAGTAATTAGGGATATAAGCTTATATAGCGCATCAGATAAAGTGTATACTTAAATATACATTTTTATGCGCATCATCTTTCCTCCTGATTGTACAAAGTAAAGTAGGTAGTGTGGTAGGTATGCATGCATCATGTATCGTTCAACAAGTAGGTGTGCAAATAAATAAAAAAGTTTTAAAGGAAGAAGATACCAGAGAGGAGAGAAGTAAGACAAAGATGTAAAGAAAAATTAGGACTCGTGCCACTGCTGCTGCTGCTGTTACACCCAGTTAACAGCAGTTGTAACAAATGTCAGCAGAATAGGTAATTGGGAAGTTTACAACGGTAGCAGTATATTATACACAGTCATTAAGATGAAGATGAGAAACTATGTAGATGTAGTATCGTTTCTTCTTCTGTCAGCTATCTTGCGTGTATCTCTTTACATAATCAGTCATTTGCTGTTCAAAGAGAAGAAAAAAAACGGTTGCATATAGAAATATAAAAAGATGCAGTTATAAACTTTTATTTTATTACGTGCATTTTTAACCATCCTCGCCACTGTCACCACTACCGTTCATTTACCTGCAATTTTCACGAGATGATTTTCTTGTACGACTTTTCAAAGAAAAATTTTTCGCATAAAAAATTGCACACTCGCGCTCTCTAAACAGATAAAACTTGGTTACGCGAAGCAAAAATGAAGAAAGCATATAGAGATACAATAATAAAAACAACGGAGGAGGAGGATCCGCCGAAAATTTATAATGAAAAAAAATATGACAAATCTTCCTCTTCTGATTTTTATTTATTGTGCTATAATTGTTATTGTTACAGTCAAGTTAAAAATTTCACATGTATTTATCTCTGTTTTCTTTTTAAATGTGATCATCACCATAATTTTTTTCATGGCAAATTATAAACTGCAGCCGCAGCAATTGTAGCCGCAGTTTTTTTTTGCGAGAGAGATGAAAGTATCACTAGTGTAATTATAAAAAATGTAAAGTGCTGCGCATTATACATTAATAATTAGTTTGCTCTCAGGCAAACAGTAATTGTTTTTTTTTCTTCCTCTCTGGTGCATATACACATGCAAAAATGCATCAAGACGATAATATGATGATGAGGCTACTTGAGTAAAATGAGAGGGGGAGGAATAATTCTGTTTAGCTTTTTTTTATGAAGACTGAAAAAAAAATTGCAAGGATTTTTTTGAATGCTGTTCTAGCAAAATTATTGCAAACAAATCAAGTCGCTCTTTCTTCTTGATGCTCATTTTGGATGCTGGCGTCGCATGATCATATCATTATCATATCTTTCAATATGGTGATGATGATAATAATGATCCGTTCGCATACATAAAATAAAATAAAAATTAAATGAACATCATAAAAACTAAAAATATAGAGTGCAAATGAATGCAGCATTAAAGAAGAAGACAGAGAGCTGAGCAGTATAGGCCAGGACGATTTATATATATTTTTTCTGGTAATATTGCAAGCACGAACGAGCGATTCAACAAACTTACTCACTTTCAAAAATACTCATAATATTGTTGATGGAAAAAGGCAACTATCTCCTCGACAAGTCAACCAGTTAGATTCATTATATTGGTGGTGGTGGCGGCGGCGGTAGTTGATATGATGGTTGTGTGGTTATAATGTTCAATTCTCACAGCATTATTATTACTATTACCTATTATTATTATCATCGTTATTATTATTATTTGAGAGTCAATCTCCTCTCTTTTACAGAGCAGTCAACAGTGTAATTTTTGTTGTCCCTTGCCTTGTCACAACAACGTGTAAAAGCTCGGACGGACAATTGACTGTGACTCTCCTCCTTTTCGCCTCTCTGTCGGATTTCTGACAGGGACATTGAAACCTACATTGCGCATCTCTCAAAAAAAATTGTTTGCTCTGTCATCATGCTGCTCTTGATGGTGGAAAGAAGAAATATCAGCAGAGTCCACTGCTGTTTATATTGGCAATGAAAATGACAGTTTCTCAGAGTTGAGTTGAGTCTCTCTCTCTCTGTCAATGATAAATTTACTACTGCAATGTCATCGGGTGCAACAACTTCCTACAAAAGTGTAATAAATGCAAAAGGAGGCATGGCACAGGGCACTCTTTTTCAGACAGCAGGAGCATCAAATAATTGCCAGAGTATCATCTCTGCTGTTTGAACAATGTTATGAAATATAATGCAAACTTGCTAAAATACAATATTTAGGATTATACACTGTTATAAAATACAGAGAGAGGCTTTTTAATCGTTGCAATTTTTCGCATATATATATAATTGTTCTTCTTTTTGGTGCTCGCTCCTGTTGCTGAAGGATGAACAATTAAATCCGCCTAAACAGCGAGAGAGATGAGTCATCATTATTATCTATTACGCTGCTGTTGCTTGCTCACTCACGCAGTCCCTTGCACAATTACACGTTATATATTACATGCATTTTTGCAGGCAATTAGGCAAAAATGATAATTGCAATACAAGTTTGCAATAATATTTATAAGGAAAATCTTTTTAGAGGCTATACGTCTTACACGGCGATGACGACTCCTTCATCTTATAGTCAGATTGTTAGCCAGTTGAACAGGATATCCTATAAAAAGGAAGAGCATTTTATAAAAAAAACAAAAAATCCACAAGAATCAACAAGACGCGTTGACACGTCACTATATACTCACCAGAGTGAGAGGGAGAGAAGTGGCCATTTAGCTTAAAAGCGAATATCATCAATTCCATTTTATTTGCAAATGCAAACACAAAATCAAGAGGAGCTACAATGTTTGTGCTCGAATAGATTTTAAGTTTATACTAATTTATAGTATATTCATTTTATGAAATATGTCGATAATATTACATATATATATTATCGGCAGGATAATCTTTTACCAAGAAAAGAAAACACTACCACATCACCACAATATGTCTTGATCTAATCAGAATAAGTAAAAAAAATCGATGATGATGTTGGCTTTTGGTAATGAAAGAGTCGTTTGTTATGATGGCAAGGATGACGACGAACGAAGACGGCGGATGATGACGCATATAATTTAAAAACATTTTATAAACATTATCATTACCACTATATTTTTTTATTTATTACTGCCTGCCAAGTAATCATGATGACAATGGTTTGTTATTTTAAAGAAATAAGTATATGTAATAATCCTTGCCATTTTGAATTGTTGAATGACATCCAAAAAAATACAGATTTTTTGTGGTCGCAAAGCTATTTAAAAGGTAGAAAGAGGACGGAGGAGACTGTAGATATTTTTTTTATAAAAAAAGTGATGACGTTTTCATGGACTGATAATGATATAGATATAACGTGAAGAAAGTCATAACATTATAAATTGCAAGCTTGCTTTTAGAGAAATAAACGACGTAACTATTACGGCGAAGACGACAGTGACGACGAATAATAAATAATATAATGAGGAAAAGTACAAAACGAGGAAAACATTTCCTTTTGTTTGAAGTAATTAGCCAATTTATTGTTAATTTAATGACCAAAGAAGCAAGGCAATTAGGGGAAGAGGCCGCTTTTAACTTGCTTTTTTATTTGGTCCAGAGACACGATCCAAATGCAGTGACAAAAACAACAACATAAACCTTTGTTTGCGAGTAATCCATTATTTATTATGTCTCATCCATCTTTAAATAAACAAAATTATAAATAAATCATCCCAGTATTATTATTTACCTACTATAACAGGAGTAGTAGTAAGTTGTAAAGTATCAATTAAATCAAGGAAACAAACAAGGCATAAAATATTACTATTATTTACGATGCGCAAACGCAACTTAAAAAAGTACGCCGTAGCCATAGTCGCCATTCCTTATATACATAGAGACCTAGACCGTAGTGAAATAATTTGCATGATTAGCGAAAAAAGCAGCAGTTTGCACACAAGACGATTTACAATAAAAGCAGAATAAACAAGACAGAGCAAACATACGAGAAAACGAAATGCAAATATCTTTCGATGTACTTTAATAGAAAGCCATTTATATATAAACTGAATACAACAGACAGCCATACAGAGTGAGAGTCAGTGACAGGAGCAGAAACGAGAAGCGAGCGAGAAAGATGCGACGTATATATAAAAAAAAACCGACGACGATGATTGTAGTTTTGAGCTGTTTTGCAAAAAAATATGATTTTAAAATGATTTTCATTTATGGCAGCAGTGAGTCAGGCTCAGAGAAAGAGATACCTATATATTTACAGAGAGAGGGAGACAAGCAAATATTCTTATTGAATTAAATAATCTCTCCATCAATCAGATTTTTTGTTCGTAGTATACAAACTTCGTATCGTAGTTATGGATGGATTGACTGACAAAAAAAAGCAGAGAAATGTAGGTATACGTAACAAACACAACTTGTGTGAGCACACACATCATGAGCACATGAGTGAATGACATCTTCTATTATAGATATTTGTTAATCAACACGGTTGATAATAGGAAAATGAAAGCTCGAACATTGCTCTTTTTTAAACCAAACCAAACGAGCCACACATAGTGCAACGAAATATGTAAGAGATAATAAATAAATAATATTCTGTTCAAAGAGAGAGATGATATGTTATACTACAAAGCTCTAGCTATATAACTTGCTTGAATAATATGTAGTAATAATAACAACCACCATGTTATATACGGGGGGAGAGAGATAACGCACTTTCAACCACAAAGTGTACAGCGTCTGCAAAAATATCGAATTAATAATCCTTCATTCGATTTACAATCGAATCCCTTAATAAAAGATACCAGCAGCAGCAAAGATAAGAAAGTAGAAACAAAAGTAATACATTGAAACAAGCAATATGTCGCCTGTCTTGAATGATTGTCATGTATAACACGACTTTAGGATTTTCCAATTGGGGAAAATCAATAATAATTATTGTGATGATAAATGCAAACCTTTTATATATACACTGTAGATACGATACAGCATACCATATTATTATTATTACCTAGCTAATTTGCCAAACCAATGTGTACGGTATTATGTAACTGTTTATTATCCACAATGTGAAATAGGTTTAATAAATTTGCAGCCACGTGAGACATTGCCAAAAAAAATTTCTTTTTGTCATAAAATAGGTGTGAAAATGAGCAATAACTTTGTTGGCGACACACACACAACAACACTCATCATTATCAGCAACAGCACCGGTAAACCAACCGTGAAGTCTTTTATTCACGTGGAAGGAAAGAAAGAGAAGAATTAAGGAATTGTACTCTCATCATCATCTCTTATTGTTATCGTCAACAGGTGTGCTTCTAACAACTCACTCCCTTCAGAAAAAAAATATATTCTTATAGCACAATATTTTGCAAATTGAGGAAGAGAGAGGGTCATAATCATAATAACAACGTTTACAAAATTTTGCCCAGAGAGCGAATTGGACCCACCCACGCATTTCCCAACACTCTTGCACTACATCTTCTTCTTGTAAGAAAGTGGACCATAATAAACGAGCAGAGTAGACAAAGAGAAACAATTACAAATGTTTTTTTTTCTACCCTAACAAAATAAAGTGGTGCAACGACAATAAAAAAACTGAAATCAGCTAACAAAACAAAGTCATCATTATTTTCATCATCATTAGCTGTCATTTAAACCTGAGAAAGGAGTATACAAGATTTGAAGAAAAGGGTAGACAAAGGAGTCCCCATTAAGAAGAACGACAACTCTGTGTCTAAAATATAAATCTCTTTTTTTTTCTTAAAGAGTGCATCATCGTCATAACAGCCCTTTTATTATTGCAAAATATATTGTTATAAATAGAAGATAAAAAAAATTTTGTGCGACATCCTATTTCTGGCACAATAAAAATAGAGAAGCATTAAACGCCTGACACAAGGAAAATGGTCGGAAGAACAACAAGTGGAAGCGTCTACTCTTCTACAACGACAACTGTTTGCGCTGTCTAACAACAAAGGCGAGGAAATAACTGCAAAACTGTGTGTACAAATTTGTACTGCAAAAATTCGAAGAAAACAATGCGCATGAAAACAAAATAGTGGTAATTGTGTGCACACAAATACACCACATACAAAATTATCTCTAGTAAACTATATACTGCTTTTTTATCATGCTTTACCGCATCAGCGAAATGATTTTTGATGAGAGAGTGACTTTTGAAGAAAAAAATTCTTTCTATAACGGCTTGACTATATGAAACTTATATGCAGCCAGCCTACTTTTAATGTTTCATAAAAATTATATTCCAAGTACATACTTTGTTTCTCCTTCAAAATATAATTTTGGCTAAACAATTAAGCAACTGTCTGGCAAAAGAACATTTATATTAGACCAAAAAGTTGCAAAGTTTGTGTACAGAGCATATAGAGAGGTCTAAGCCAAAAACCATTTTTTGAAGGTGATGTATACGTGCATTGAGAGTGGTGTGTTTTAGCGGACATATCCACTGACTGTGCAACCACAACGTACGGTTCTGCTGGAAAGACCCTTGTTGACCTGAGACAAAATATTATTGTTTGTTTATGAATATCAAATATTATCGAGTTTAGAGGGAGAGAGGGGAAAAATTGCTGATAAGACTTTTTTTTCTTTGATGAACTGATGTTTTTTAAGTGCAGAGTGCACACATCTGGCAAATGTACATGAACGATTATAATCATCATCAGCATCATGAGCTATCTTTATCCGTGGCAGTGTAGTATCGTTCAATTTCTGACAGGCCAAGCCACCATCATCATCACCACCACGGCCATCGTACCATTTTAAACTTGAAAAAAGTTAATGTAATATTACAGCTAACTTAACTTACTAGTACTACATCAATAGTACAAACTTTTTGGAAAAAAAGTTTTTTATATATGAAAAAACAAGTTATTGAGTAACATTATCCATACAAAAATAATAATATTAGAGAAACGATGGTAAAGACATCCCCACCACCAACGGCCACCATCTTCATCATCTTCCCATTTCTCTTCTCTATTGAATCATCATTATCATAATCATACACGGTCAATGATTAAAGTTTGTACTAGTCATGATGATGATCATCCTGTGGATATTGGCTGTGATGATTTACCATATTCCTAAATGGATGTAGCAGTATCAGCATCAATAGTAAAATTAGCTTGCTTGTTGCAGTAATAGTGGGAGTCCAATAGCTCTCCTCGAGTTGAGTGCAAACAAAGAAGAAAAAAACATTATTTTTATTATTGAACCAAGCCAGACCATCATGATCATTGGCAGCTGAAGAAGGGCACTAACTGCAGTATTGATTAGGGGCCACGCTTGTTTTTCTATGGGATATTCCAGTCAAGAAGAAAACAAGCTTAGAGAAGTAGCAAGCGAGCGAGCAAACGTGTCATGCATGCCTCTTCTGCTTCATTTTAATATCCCATCATCATCATCTCACAACCACCACCATCATCATCATAACTTCTTATACTAAAAAAATCTACTTCACAGCGCAATAATTGATGGTGCGCTGCTGCTGTTGCATGGGAACATTTTTTTTTTGAATCATCATCTCTTCTTTTTCAATGACATGACGCTGATGATAATAATATGCAATGTTACGCAGATCTTTTATACACAGTCAGTTCAAAGTTGAGCTTACAACAAGAGTACAACTTTGCCATGATATGATCATCGTCGTGATTCTGTAATAATCACCAGCAAAGCACCCACCACCACCGCTACCACGATCATCGCCGTCGCCGCACTACTACTTCTCCTCTCTTATAGCAGCAGCGCCATACGCCACAAACAACATTGACTTTATTTTATACCGCTGCGCTGTGTTGTGTGAGTCAAGTTTACATACTCGAATCAGCATTATTTCGTCATCAT
Organism: Coecobrya sp. COE2; assembly: GCA_027743765.1. Classification (NCBI taxonomy): domain Eukaryota; kingdom Metazoa; phylum Arthropoda; class Collembola; order Entomobryomorpha; family Entomobryidae; genus Coecobrya; species Coecobrya sp. COE2. The sequence goes on from JAHZMV010005653.1 coordinate 35,322, forward strand.
CATTATCACCAAGACCACCACCGCCACCATATCTTGTTTCGAGTAAAAAAAAAGAGGAGCGACGCCTGGGATTACTGCTGACTACTCTTGTCTCTACAGCACCAAAAGCTTACTTTCTGCATGCTCTCTGGCAATATATTGGAAACCACGCACGCTGCTGCTGCTGTCGCTCTGCTGGACTCAATTCTTGGTACAGCTCCTTCCACAAAACTGTGTGAAAAATAAGTTAGTGGTAAAGCCGAGGGAGAAGATTATAACATGAAGATATGAAAATGTTGCAACAACTTATTATTACATACCGATACAGTGCTGCTGCTGGTCCTGCCGTATAACATTATAACATTAGCCTTGCCCCTCGTCATCGTCGTCAGCAAGCAGCAAGAGTGTTACTGCTGCTCTCTGGCAAGCGAGAGTCGGGCGAAATATCATCATCACATCAGTAATTCAGTAACGAAGAAAGAAGCGAGGAGCGCGTCATCACTAATTCAGAGTATCTTGACCATTTCTACAAAACATAATCAGCATCATCATCCGCGGCACTGACTCCTCTCCTCTCATTCACTCTGCTTATATCACTGAATCCTTTCTTTCTGCTCTGTAAAAAAGGGGAACACCACCACCACCAACCACATTGCATTGGAATTGGAGTTTTTTCGTCGATGGACATGCTGCGAGCCATGCCATGAGAAGATGATGAATGCAATGCAACCACGTATATGTAATTCATTACTACAACAAACAGTGCTGCTGCTGCTGCTGCGCTGTATTCTTTCTTCTACAAAGAGGCATCACTCTTACGAATAATCATATAAAATACGGCGAACATTTAAAATTCATAAATATATGTACGCCTTATGCCTGTCTTGCCTTTCTTCCTTGGAATCGTTGCAACTTTTCAGAATACCTAATAATGATATGTAATGTAGTAATAGCTCTCTACAGTAAACTTGCGATCCTCGCATAATACTAAGTATTCATCATCATCGTCATCATCCTCATAATCATCTTTTTTTTCTCTTGACCAACAGACATTTATTCAGCAGTTTTTAACCACGCTCGTCTTTCTCTCTGATCATCCTCCTCCCAAGACTGAAGAAGAGAAGCCAAAGAAGAGACAGCCAACACAACAAGTCTTTTCGGTCACCTTCCTTCCTCAGCATCGTAATATATCATTGTGGATCAACTTGAACGAGAGAAACCTTTACTTTTGGTCTGTGTGTGTGGAACATTTATCATTATTATGAATCTGAGTGGAACTGTATCGTTATTCGTGCTGGTCAAAGGAGCAAGTGAACCGAAAATTTATAAAGCCACAGACTCGTCACTCTCGTTGGAGCAGTTTGTATCGAGAGTTCGCTTGGTGCGCACACGCTGAAATATAATATAATCATAATATATTAGCCATTATGCATTATTATTTTTGACAGTCAGTAACATTACATTATTATACATAATACATGTAGATATCTCTCTTTACACTTAACACGTTTAATTATCTTTGAAAAAGATTGAAACTGGAAATAACCACATTTCGCTTTCCCAATTTCTTTCCATTGAAACGAAAATTGGGAGCTGTGGCAAAATAGATAAGATTTTCTCTTGAAAGAAAAGTTTTTTTTCTCAAAGTTAATTTCAAGGAAAAGATAAGATAGATAAGCAGTTGTGAAAGTCTTTTTTCTGCCAGAAATGAAGCAACAGATTTGCATCAATAATAATACAAACAATCAGAGACTTGAAAAATCATGCTTTTCCACCTTCATGGTGTTTCATCGACAAGAGCATGCCAGATTAATGTGTCACATTCGACGAGACTATCCTCAGCAGCCGAGTGGAGTTGTGTGGATTGCCGTTCCAAGCATTTACAGCGTTTCGCCATCATATAAAACTTAAACTTTTCCCCGTCATCGTCACCAACATCTCTCGCCCAACAAAAGTTCAAGGTGATGTCGTGTCTCGGAAAAATATTACTACTTCGCCATCATCACCGTCTCAAGTCGGCGTGATTATCATCATCATCTCCATAAGATCAACAACAACAGCAAAGAAAAAAAAGAACTCGAGTTTTAACCTAAAATACAATCAGTAACACCATTATTTTCAAATATAAACATAACAGAGACATATATGTATAGACATATATATTTTGGAAATCAACACAACCATCTTCATCCACACTATCAAATTGTTACTTTGTTTTCGTGTGTCGTGTTTATTTTCTTCCTAAATACGTTTCTCTACTTGTCAATGATTACACCACGTTTCCAATCATCATCATCACCGCCCTCAACAAATTTCTTTGTTCATTCACACTTCTCTCTCGCGACACGGTGTGTTCTACTACAACATCTACAGCAACAAGCTAGTTCTATCCTGCTTGGTTCATAAAATCAGAACAGATACAGAGATTACCTATATACTATATACACATATAACACATATCTCTCGCCTAAAAATTTATTGTTCCTATGTACCTACCTAACTACTTAATATACTATTATTGTTATCTTCGGTCTTCTCCATTTACTTATTATTACCCAAATTTTACTGCTGTATAGAGAGACTCTGCTCATCATCATGCATGTGTATCTGTCTCATCAGTTAGTCCTCTAGACAAACTGTGTATGTGTAGCTGTTTGTTGCAGTAGCTAGAAAACCAATGACTCATACAACAACCACACGTCGTCTACTATAGTACGGCCACAACAACTACTGCAATAGCAGAGCCCGCTTCATTCTCTTGTCATCATCATCATCATCAACCTCGGGCCGACTCACTATTTCATTTTTATCAAGCCTTTGTCACGCTTGTGCTTCTTGTTCCGATCTTCGCAGCAAACAACACAAAGCGTTTTCTTTCCAATAACAAGAAGAAGAGGCGCAGTTAAAAGGAAACTTTAAATCCAAGAGCTGATAACATGTACTTGTGTTAGTATTAGTAATTACTCATCCATCATATTTGTATATCGCATATTAAAAGTTGAATCTAGGCCAGGCCAACGTAATGCGTGCTATTTTGAATGCGACTGTGTGAACGGACATGAAAACTTGATAAGTTGATATAACTCTGGAGGAAAAAGCACGGACAGAGAGTTTTGAGAAAAAATCGTGACGTACATGAGTCATCGTAAAGTTGTATACGTCTTGCGTTTTTTAAACTGACGTAATACCACACTCTAGCGAACCGAGTGGTCCTTCTAGTGTAGCAGCCAGTTTAACAGCAACTTTTTTACAGAGTGTGCATTTTTGATAAGGCAGAGCAGTAAAAAACTTGAGTGGTGCGCGTGTGGAAGCGAAAGCAGAGAGAAACGACTTTTATGTAGCTTCTTGCACAGTTTCTGTATTTCATGGAAAAGCACACGTGGTGTTGTTTGCATAGAAACTATTTTCCTTCGATCATGTACACTTGTTGGACAACAAGAAAAGGACAGGACACTATTAGCCAAGTAGGCATTGTTCTCTGGGAGACGCCACCGAAGACAACTAGAACGGGAAGCGTTGGTGAATTGAAAAGAGACATTTGAAGACTTATAGGGAAAAAATAATTAGAAGATAGCCGGAAGAGTGGGTATTTTATCAGTGAAATCAGTTCCGATGTGGAGTAGCAACAACAGTTGCTGCAGTAATAGCAGTAGTGGTAGTAGTAGTAACAGCAGCAGTATCAGCAGTAGCCCTACAAATAGTAGTAGTAGTAGTAATAATAGCGTGAGTGAAAGTGAAATCTCAGTAGTTGGTGTCACACAACAAGTCAGCAACCACAACGTCATCATGAGTAAATATGTGGACTACTTCTACCGTCAACCCACGTGTACCTACTACACGTACTATGACTACCTGGTTGTCATCGACTTTGAAGCAACCTGTGATAACACAAGAAACGAGAATCCCAGACCGATCCGTCATGAAAGACCGGAAATTATCCAGTTTCCGGCCATCCTGGTCAATGTGCGGACCATGGAGGTGGAAGGGATTTTCAACAGCATTGTCAAACCAGTAGAAGCTCCGGTTCTCAGTGACTTTTGCACGTGTCTTACTGGAATCACCCAGGTGAGAAAAAAACAATTATTCTCTATATTCCATTTCCCTATATTTTGTTTACCTTCCTATATTACATTTTTTTATTACTACTTCACTTTCCTTTTTTGCCTTGACCACTTGGACCACTTTGCGTTATTATGACACGCAGTGGATAATAAGCCAAGTGTGAAAAGCATTATCATCACTGCTCCTGTTGCACAAGCCATGATGTATGTATTTATGCGAGTATGCACCGCAGTAATTTTCCATCACTGTCATTGTCATGAAAATACTCAGCATCCAGTTTCAAGAAAACGATAAAAACAAATTACTTACAAACAAACATATAGCCATACATACAATGTTACAATAAATGAGTTAGCTATCGTTTCTTACATCTACACATACGCTGTTCGCTTTGCTGTAACAATAAGGATTTCAATTTTCTTACAAGAAAACTTATCATTTCGAACAATAAGCGTGCTCCTCTTGAAAAATGTGTGTACTATTTGTTATTGTTATTTTGACGTATAGGTACACACGTAATAAAGTTATTTGCTCGAGGAGGAAGAAGACGGAGAAGAAGAGGTAGGAAAAGCCAGTGTGTGTAGAGTGCATCCACAAAAGAAGAGAGTTGCTTAGTAACTTTTTTTGTTGTTTGTCATTTTCTTCACCACTACTTACTTTTCATGTTATAATATCAGACCATATTACTACCAAGATGATGATGATGATGGTAGTGGTAGCAGAAGTGGTGGCTAATGATGTATATGAGGAGACTGATATTAAGATGATGTTCCTTCTTCTCTCTCTGCTTCTGCAGTTGCAGTTGCGAGAGAAGACTCATAAATTTTTAGTTGGGAAATGAGAGTAAAGGAAAAGGGAGAAAAGGAGAAATTAGAGTGAAGAAGTAGAACAGGCACATCCTGATGAAATTAAGAGGAGAAGAGAACCAAGAAACAAGTATATAGTAGAGTGGTAGATGTAGGTATTGGTAAACTACTAAATTGTTGTTTGTTGTTGTTACTGATATATATAAACATGTAGTGTTAGTAGGTAAAGTAGCAAGCAACAAACAAAAGTAAATAGGTATTAAAGCATTTAAGTGGGATGATGATGAAGATGAAGAGAAGATGGTGATGAGTATGAGTGCGTGTTCTGCACTTTTCACGTAAACAGTTGGAGAGCATGAGAGAATGATAAGTTCAGGTTGAGAAGGATGCGATATGAGAAGAGGATCGTTGTTTGTCGTAAAAGACTAAATAACTTGAGCTTTTTCTTTGTTGGATGCATTTTTTTTTCGTAGGCTTCTGTGAAAGATCCTTCCTGTTGTTACTGTTATTGTTATTCCATTATGTTGATGTTTTTTTTTATAAAAAAGAATATGTAACGCAAAACTAGTGTTTTGAGAACGAAACAAGCTATGCGATGACATGAAGTCAACAAAAAGGCAAAATAATATAGTATCTCATCATCTCACAGCAGACGAGAGACAATGGTTTAAGTAGGGTTTACTGAGTACTTTTAAAAAATTAAGTTGAAAGTTTAAAATTATTTGTAACATGATGATGCTGGTAATGTGCACTCATTAGATGGTAGTAAAATGTTAATGTTTGTGTTGTATGACGATAAAGATGGGTAAAGTCTAGTACCGTTTGTTGTGCATTTTTTGTGCAACAAAAGCCATCTTTCTTGACGGCGATATTGTTGATGATGATGCGATAATGTACATATGCACATTTTTTTTATTATGCAGTTTTGCATACATACTTGATATATGTACAATACTCCATAATATGTAAATGAGCAAAAAAACCTTTTTTTTTTGTGTGTGATTGTAATTATTCTTTGCTGAAAACAGTACATCACATACGACGGGTTGGCATTGTTATTTTTTTGCAATTTGCACGTAACTCAACAAAAGTTGCAAAAGTACAAATAGTAAGTTGAGATATGTAGATAAAATAAATAAATGGAGCATTTTTATGCTGCAGCCTTTTTTGTGGTTCTTTCAAGTTAAAATAATAAAAAGAGTAAATTGAGTATAGAACACAAAAGAGTCAATGTATGCATGTATAGATATAATGCATCGTGTGAATTATAATGAGTTTTGAAACAGGATGTTGAAGTTTATCTTGTGATGATGAGATGAGCTTATTTATTTAAGGTAATGCAAAACGAAGGACAATGACAATGTTCTCATGTACCTTAATTTAATACAATTATTATCGCAACATACATTATACTACTGAACTGCAAGAATTATGGATAAAGCATGCATTCATACCTACATGCGGCCTACTGATGATTTTTATAAAATGCGAGGTCTCCTTAATAATTAATTTTTAAAAAAGTAAGCCAACATTTTAGTAATCTTTTCATTAAATTATAATGACGTTTTTGTATATTTTTTCCAGCCGATGGTGAAGAAGGCACCCACCTTTCCTGCCGTTCTCCGTCGTTTCGAAGCATGGTTGAAATCCTACGGACTTGCACTGAACAGTCAGGAGTATGGCCATTCCTTTGCTATTGTAACAGACGGTAAGCAAAATATTTTTTTTTTAAATTTGTCTATATTTTTTTAAATCCAACCACCTACTAATTTTTTAAAACAAAGCGGAGAGAACCCCTCTTGTTCATCTTTCATTTTCCCTATCAATCAAACTACAATTTTTACAATCTCTCTGGCAAAGCTGTCTGCTAAAAACAGAAAATTTAAATTTCCTGTGTACTTGAATTATTCAGAGATGAGCATGTTTTTTTTAATATCTCTACAACTACATCAAGTTTTCTTTCATGTTTGTGTTCATCCATTGTCCTTCAGCAGCAGTAGTTCAAGTTGCTCACTGCTGCTGATTTGGCTCAAGTTTTAATAGTGGCTTTTAGTAAAGTCCGTTATAGCAGTAATAATAATAACGATAAAACCTTGTTTGTAACGTGAGACCCTACCTTGAAGAAGGTTTCCCTATTTCCAACATCATCAAGTACATACATGTCAATGAACATTATTACACCTATATAATAAATATAGTATGCTCATCATCTGCATGGAGCCATTTCAAATTTTTTATATATGTAAATCAACGTATTGTTTAAAATATACACATACTATATTTCATTGTTCATGTTCTTTTTTCTTTTCCCCAAACAGGATCCTATGACATGGGACATTTCTTGTACAAGCAATGCATTGTAAGTGCTCACTATATTATATATTTTTTACTCTTATTGCTTTTTAAAACTTTAATAGTCGGCGGAAATAAATGATATTTATCTCCCTTCATCATATCACCAGCTATAAAACACCGCAACGTTTCTACACACATATTTTGGAAAATAATGATTTTTTTTACAATTGTTTCCTTTTTGCTTGCTCACGACGATCACCACCATCAATGATTCCGTCACTTTCATTTTCTTAAATAATGTAACCTACTGCATGAGAGTAGTTAGTTTTAAAGGTTTCTTCTTCTCCATCAATTTTCTGTCATCAAAAAAACACTGTCAAGTCCTACAACAACTTCCCTTTCTATAATACGATCATAATAAGGAAAGCTAATGATAAAAATTTTCAATTTTCAAAACACACGCTTATATCCCCCACCATTTCATTTTTATCTGTTTTTAAATGTAAAAATCAAAAGTCATTTTATTTATCTCGCGTTTTGCAAAGTGAGACTCGCTTCACAAAAACTTTTGCTTGGTTTTTGCTAATGGGTTTCATGATAATAGTACTTGCTGACGGTGGTGGTGGTGGGTAACTGGTGACTACTGGCATGGCTCTATAATATCTTATACCAAACCAATATTAAACTTATGAGCATGTGGGACAGAAAATATTATATGCAAAATAGGTAGTAGGTATACCGCTGCTGCCGTTGCTGCTGCTGTTAGGTTGCTATAGGTAACCCATGCTTTTTTACAACTTGGACTTGGCTCCATTTTCACAACTTTCCTTTTTTCTGTCATCATTCATGAGAGTATTTATTTTATACTGCCATAATAATACTACCGCTATTACCACATTTTACTTAACCTTCCGTATATCAATAATGATCATTGTTGTAAAATAGAAAAAAAAATCATAAAAAAATGATAATAATAAACTTGTACTTTAACATTCATGCATGCATAATCCATCCTGGCCATCCATCCATCCTTGAAGTGACCATACTAAAATGCAATACTATGTAAGCAGAGTGCAACCTGTACACTTTGTGTGTATTGTACTGCACTCCTTAAACTTCAATCTTAATAAGAATAATAAAACAGAGCACAACAATAATGATAAGTGAGAAACATGCATCATATGCAACAATGCAACAGGCAGACTAGACTAAAATATTGTAAGAGATGCATATTACATGCAAGTTATACTATGTTTGCATGCGAAAGGTGAGAAGAAGCAGAAATGCACATATAAAAAAGGCATGGGAAACATGATACAAAACCCTCTGAACTCACTGCACTACTGCACAAAACATTTTGGTAACGCTTTACAAGCTTAAAATTATTTTCAAGTCCAAGTGATAATGCCATTTTTACGACAGAACTGTACAAAGAACACAACAAACAGTAATATAATCATAGTAAGTGCAACTCTGCTGGCTGAAAATTAGTTGATCATTGTTTAAAAAAGCAAGGCGTATTGTTTGCTAAAAAGCGCATTAATATATGAATTGGCAGGTAATATGCAGCCGAGTGAGTTCTCTCTATTTCTGGTGGCATGGTTGAAGTTCAGCAGAGATTTTCAGAATTGAATATTTAAAATGGTAATTGTGGCAGGGCAAGAGAATCAAGAAAAAAAACTCAATTGTTCTCTGCTGTTATATGAGAGTTGTAAATTATTTGTATTATCTTAATAGACAGAACAGAGAGAGAGAGATGATAACATTTTGAGACTATTTTTGCACGCTTTCTATAGGCATCAGGAGCCAGCACCGGCATTATGAATGCCATGCCGTGTGATGGTGAATTTAACTAGTAAGCAACCTGAATGCAATATGTATATATAGCATTTTAAACGGTTTTCTTGCCGCATTCCGTTAAAATAAACGAGAAGAAGGCATATATAAAAAATATTGCTATTTTAATGCACATTGTTGTACGTTAGCTTTGGTTTTTTTATTCATTGTTGCCCTTTTTGACAACGACTTTGCTCTGCATACTACTAAAAATTCATGCAGTAAATATGACGGTAATAGTTAGTAGTAATGATTGGGCATAATATAATGACATGCACAATTTTTATTCTGTTAGCTGGGTGGTGGTTACTCATTGAGCACGGAGCTGCATAATATAAAAAATGTCGTTGCGGTTATATTGTTGCACATTTTATAATTGCTATTATTATTACTATAAAAACTGCATAAACTGTATCATTTAAGAAATGTACCCTTATCATCGCTCACACAAAGCATGCTATAACAATTAGTGTGGCAACTGTAGTAACTGTTTAAAAGGAGGTAACAAAAAGATACCTGCAGTTATACTTATCATGATTATCATTACTCCGTTTATGAAAACGAAACGGTTATCTATTAAAATACTACTCCTAACTCCTGTTAGACGTTTGACAAGGGATCCCTCTCTGCGTGCAACAGTTTATTGAATTGATAGTATGAAAAGATATTAACTACAAGAATGAGTGCACTCTGAACAAATTTTTTTATCTTGTTCGCTAGTATAAAAAAAATTGATTTCTGCATTTGTTAAGGGATGTCATGAAATGACAAAGTGCACTTTTTACAAGTCAGGAAGTTGGAGAGGATTGCCACGGCAGAAGATGATGATGAAGGATGCTGTACGCTTTTTTTAAACGCATACACAAGAAGTAATGGCAGTTGTCGTTAGGAATGAGATGTTTATAAACACCGTTAACATCCACGAGCCAGCTAATCATTTATGTATATTGTATGTATGACTCATTATTATACTAACAACAAGATTGTATATACGTATTACATGGATGAATGCACATTATTGCACTTTTGTGAGCCATGTATAAACTTGCAAGTTTACATGACTTTATCGTTGAAAAGTGAGAAATCGAAACTGCGAGTTGTAACTTTTGTCAAAGATTATTGCATTGCATTGCATTATATATTATTATTATCATTATTATTTTGCCATCATCATTAATTTCCTTGCAGTTTGACTGACTTCATTTTTCTTAATGACATGTACGGATGCAAAATTAACAAATGTGTGTACACACATTTTATTATTGTTGATGTATACGCATAACCGTTTCGTTTTCTGATTTTTATTTATTCCTTGCTGTAATTTTCATACAAAATAATGTTTGATATTGATGGCAATATGATAATGCAATATTTCAAGATGTTGCTCACTCTGTGAAATTTCAGAGATCATTAAATTGGATAAATGAGGATTGTATCTTGTATACATGTTTGTATTTACAATCATCAGTATTAAGGCAGGTAATAATAATCTAAGTTGTTTGGTGCAGAGAGACATGTCAATCTGTTTGTTTGCATAACCAGCTACCAACATCAACCTTTCGAACTAATTTTTTTACCGTTACTATTAGCCCATAAATATTGTCGTAATATAATAAATGCTTTAAAGGGCTTGCGGCTGACAAGATGTTGAAGTGTGTAGGGAATTTCTTCCTGATTTGTAATTTTGTCCCTTAAACTGACCGGTGTGCTGTTGTTAGTTTTGCGATAAAATAGGTACAATAGCAAATTGCTTTATTGGTGTGGTGACAAGATAACACAAGGGTAAAAGGGGTGAGGTGAGGAAACGGTGTGGTGATGGTGCATGGTGACAATTTATTTACATTTTTTAATTGAAAGTCGTCACAACTCTTGTGAGGATTTCAAAAAGTTTGACAAGCTATGTAACTAAATTTAGAAAATAGGAAGTTACATTCCATTCTTGATAATAAATGCCACTTCGTGGGCAACGCCGACTATTATGCTTTTAAAAAATAAGCTGCTCACCTAAATATTTTTCGGGTTATGGTTGCGAAAATAAATGACATTTCAAGATATTTATGCTCACGTGTGTTATTTTGTTATTTTTACAGATCTCTCAGATTCCCTATCCGTCATACGCCTCTCGATGGGTCAACATTCGCACAATCTTCACGAAGGTCTACAGGCGTCGATGGGTAAGTGAAATCGAACGTTTCTCCTCATCACAAATTTTTCTATGTTATTTTCATCAAAATCCCTAGGGTTATCTTTGTACTAGGTTATCATCTAATTAGTGCTAGACACCCTTGTTAATATCCAGTATTTACAGGGAAAAGGAAGTACATAGTAGCATATTGAGTCAGGACATTATAATTTGTAGAGGTCCCTTACCTCCTGTATCTGTTATTATTATTATTATGATTATTTCCCATATTATTTATCTATTTACGTGCCACCTCCATAAATTGTTCAATTGACGGGGTGGGCGCTACAAGCTGCTTTTCAACAAACTAAAAAACAACATAATATGCTGTAAATTCGCCAGTTGTAGGTCATGGTGTTGGTCATTTGAACAATATTCGTGACAGTTTATGAGCCTCATACCTAAAAATTTGCAAAGGGCACGCGTGCAAATTATACCTGGGCCTATAATAATAATCGCAATCAGCGTCATGTAAACAGTCTTTCATCTTTTCACATTTTTTGAATATTTTCAAAAAAAAAACAATTTCTACACTCATAAATATAAATGTATTGCTGCTGGTGGTGGTGGTGTAGGTAAATAGGTAAAATGTAATGTTTTTGTTGAAAAATAGGAAGGAATCTTTATTGCTTGTTTCCCATATAATTTAACAGTCTACTAAATTACTCTACCGAGGATTATTTATTCAGTCAGTTAGTAACACAGGTATATACACACATTCCCAACAATGCATGCGCATACCTACACAGACGTTATATACCCAAAAATCGTGATTGATTAGTAAAGACTGGACGGTGACTGCTCACGATTTGAAATTTACGTCCTTCAGACTTAATCAAGGTAGAAAAATACAAAAAAAACTCTTTTTTTGGGGAGTAATATGATATCTTACTTGTTTTTCAACGATCCTCGCTTCTGCTGAGAGAGTAATCATAAAAATACTGCAGCGTGTGCAATAATCATAATATTAATGACGATTATGAATGGTGGTGAAACGCTCCCCCTGACTCTCTCACTGGCTATATTTTTCAGTTGTTCGTCATGCATAATATAAATATAGTGAATATTATCATTACAAATTTCATTTTCACACGGTTCTAGAGCTGTAATGTAGGTAAACCTGAACAAGGGAGAGTTTTTGTGTTCAGTTACTGCACACATATGAAAGAATTTTATACGAGGCATATGATATGATGATGACGCTATGCAGGACATATGCAGTTTTTTTTATTATTTGCATACTTGCGTTTTTAAATATGAGCGAAAAAATATGGTTAAATGAATGAATGCAATAATATGCAGTTTTGTTCTCTCTCCCCCTGTGTGCCTAATTTGCACTTCAAAACTTTTTTCTATTCCCGTCTCATTGATTTGCACACTGCAATGCAGCAGCCAGTGGGTTTCAAAGGAAAGTTGGGACTTGTAAAAGAGAGTCACTGTTAATTGCTAACAGATGCTTTAAGTAGTACATTTATCTCCGGTTTATAACTGCGCTATAATAACAGCATGATAATAGCCCATTATTTTTGTACCTACAAGGAAGTAGCAGCATAGAAATGGCTGATTTTATAATTGTAATGTGCAAAGTTGCAAAAGTGAATTTGCAAAAAAAGCAGCAGCATATTTTGCAAAAAAAGATTGGCCTCTAGTTTTATAAGGTTCCGTTTAACGGTGGAAGAAATTGTAATCGATGGGATTTTGGGATTTGGGTACAGATTCATTTTATGTGGTTATGGGATAGATAGGCAATTGGTACATCGCTATTAGTATCGTAGACTGGATACAAGTTGGAAGGATAAATTAAATAAATATATGTTTTGTATGGCAGCATATTTTTCTGATTTATGATGGTTTCCAGCGTAGGTGACTCCATTCAAACAAATATAAAATTCGTGTGCGTGGAGAGTGGAAAGATTCTCACACGCTGGAGAATTAAAATGTACAAAACAATCGTAAAGTAACGTGAAAAAATGTATTGGCAATGAAAAGTGATGAGAACTGCGAAAATTCTATTACAACGTTAGGTAGTTAAATTTTACTTGTTTAGTTGCTATCTAAATGGGAAAGATTGGTTTTTGCATAAGAAACGGCTAGAAAATAGGTACCTAATAGTAATTGCCTAAATGATTAACAAATAATAATAATGTGATTATTTCTTTCGTTATTCCCGTCAGGTCTGTCTGAAAGCTGCTCTGGAATTTCTGGGTTTGCCCTTTGTAGGTCGTGCGCACAACGGCCTTGACGACTCGAAAAACATTTGCAAAGTATTGATGCAGTTTCTCCGTGCCGGGTGTATCATCTACCAAACCGAGAAAATTTTACTGCAGCCCGGCGAACAGGAAAGGAACGAGGAACGAATTTTAAATGACAAATCCGCAGGAAAATACGACCTTGCCACTGTAGCTCCCGTGTCATCCAAGGAGTACGAGCACATTTGTGTGTACTCCACGGACGTATGGAGTACTCATAGGTGTGTTCCTCCAGAAGTGTCCTTTGTCGAGTTTCCCCCAGAGGTTTCCTACGATTCCGCTGGGGAGTCAATGGGCATGGGAAGCGCAACGGACAGTAGCACCTACTACCAGCCATCCACTTCCGGTTCCTGTGAGAGTATCGCGTCCGGTTGCAGTAACAAAGAGAATAGTATTCCATTGTACATTCCTACCACAAGTCCTGCTGCCAAAACTGGTGCCAGCATTAAAACCCTTGCGGCATCAGCCAGCCTTAAAGATGTGGCGATTGTTAGCGCCAACGGTCCTGGTGGTGTCACCAACGGCACCACCCCCACCAACAATGACACAACCAACTTTACAGTAACGTCCGGGAAAGCCGGCCGTAGGAAGAAGAGAAACTTGCAGTTAAAGGATCATCACCACGGCTCAAGTAGTTCACCCAGTAATAATGCCTTTATCAGTAAAGCCAGTGATGAAACTGTTACCGTCAACAGTGTCGGAACGCAGACTCTTAACGGCAGTAGCAGCATTAGTAATGCTGACGTTGATGATGACGTCTCTCATCATCGTCATCTTCTTCAGTCAAAAACGACTTTAGAATCTGCTGGAAGCCCAGCCACGCATCTCCAACCATTGGTCTCAGACCTTCGTAACGAAGAATGATTTTTTTTTGTTTTTTTTTGTACATAGATAACTAGTTAGGGTGAAAACCATTTTTATTACGCGACGACTCCTGTTTTAACACGACAGTAAAATTATTATTGTGAACTGCTTTTTTAATTACCTTACCTACGTAGGTATATTATACATATGAAAAAAATTAAAATTTACCATAGTTACCTTTACATATAATATGTATAATAGCTTCAGTTTATGTGTATGGGAAGTACTGGAATGTCAGTCTAAAGTCCAAAATATTTGGTATTTCTATATCTTATTCTGAAGACTAAACTATATACACAACAACAACCATTACTATGATAACCTTGTATAGCAAAACCCACAAATTCAACTCTAGCAGAAAAAATGATCTAGACTCTAGAGCAAGTCATTATCAGTACCATTATTTTATATAGTAGTAATAATTATCATTTTTTTACACTTTGCAGTCCGAATTCAAAATCTTTTTTTTTTGCTCGCATCTCTTATTCCAGTGTTCCTGTATAGTAAACTAGGTAGTCAGTCATTGTTAAATAGCTAGATTAACGATCCAGTTTTTTTCTTTCGAGCTAGCCATGATAATTGCTTCAATGAGTATAAATCTTACAATTTACTCTACTACACATGGTGTGATCCTTACCAAATACAAAAACAATTTATACTAACACATAATTATTAGAAAAAAATAATATGCCTGAAAACCTAGTTTTTTTCTGATTAAGGCATTTATATAGTGTACGCGTCTAGATACATACATAAATATTTT
>JAHZMV010005654.1:0-11603 GCA_027743765.1 Coecobrya sp. COE2
CCAGCTGTGGTATTTTATTTTGAAGGTAATTTGCGACTATCTATATTTAAAAGGTTACGAGGAATACAGGAGTCTGGAATTTGGGGGAATTGGAATGATTTGCTTGAAAAGTTGATAAAAGCTACGTTTAGAGTTGGTTTGGAAAGTCAGTCCCCTTCTAAGTTGTCATTACAAGGGAATTTATTAATTGTATTTTTTATCCTGATTGGCGGATTAGTTATTGCAGCAGTATGCTTCATGATGGAGCAGTTACGTTTAGTAAATACATAAAAATTGTACGATTTAAAGATATTGATTATTAAAAAATATAAATTTTAAATTTCTACTTCTAGTTTCCTGGTTACTAACATTAAATATTGCAACTTGTAAAATTTGCATAATTTCACATGTTTTTAACAAGTGACTTTTTATTCAGTTCAGTTTATTCCTGAATTGGCACTGTCATTTTTCCAGAACCATTAATATGGTCATGACATTAAAAAACCTCACATGTCAGTAAGCTAATGTTAAATACCTTCCTGTGAATTGAAAATAATACTTGCGGTTTTTTGTAACATTTTTTTCCTAAGTTTTTTCTTGCAAAATGTTCCAAATGACGTAGTAGAGTATAAGGAAAATACATACGGAAATTGTTAAAAAATATTCCACAATTTATTTTTCATTAACAGACAGTATGGATTTTTGGTGAATGTGTTCAAATATCAGCATACACTTATTCTTCTGCACTATTGTATAATTTTCAAAAATTGAACTTAAATTACGTGCAAAGTATTTAAATTTAGTAATTAATTTCTAAAAAAACATAACTATAAATTTGCCCTAACTCCATTTATAATATTTCAAAATGCAAGAAGAAGATTCCGTGCTGGAGAAAAGTATTCCGCGTTTGGTCAAAGTGGATCTGGTGAGGATTTAAACCAAATTCCTAATATAAGATTACAAAACTAGCTTAAAATTTTGGAACTCAATTACTTAGAAATGTTTTTTTTTAGTTTTGGTGCACAGTTGGAATTTTGGCATACTTGAGTGCAACAATTTTGATGGTGTGTCTGTTCCCGTTTTTATTGGAACTTAACATACGTAGCCAAATACATCACTATTCTCTCCCTCAATCTTGAAATTTGACGAATATGCCATTTACTTTTAGTTTAAATTTTTGTTATATTTTTTCAGTCAGCGTTCTTTTCTGGATGAAAAACGTTCTTGTATTCACACCCCGAGTGTTATTATTTATTAGTGCTGTTCGAATCCTGAATGTAGTTCATCTTGTAAGTTCAAAAAATTTCATGAAATCATTTTCACCCAAAATATTTTTGTGTTCATAATTTTTTTTTCTGTGGATAGACAACCACGGATCCTGTTGTTGTATTGGATAGATTCAGTCCGTGGATTACTCTGAATATTTACGCGTTAATATTTTTTGGGTTTAACGTCATCTCACTTCCGTACAATGTTTCTCTCATTTGCGTGGCAAGATCGGTGCGAGATGATTTGGGATTCTACGAGGAAAGTTTGGATCGCGTTGCTGTTCCCAAAAGTTTTGCTGGGGTTGTACTTAATCTGGAAACAGACAAAAGGCTACAATCGTCATAAATATTTTACATGCATTCTGTATGAAGAATACTTGTATTGAAGTTAAATTTTGCAGTGACAAGATAAGTCAATACAGATATAATAAAAAACTGGACAAAAATGTGGATGATCTTTCCATTACTATTTTTAATCAAATTCCAATGACACACTTAACCACCACCATTGAGTTTTTTCCTCGTTTCACAATTTTTTTTTATTTTGGAAAGAGCAACAACCCAATTTACTTAAAGTGGGAATAACGTGACTGATGGCAACATCTAACAACAGTGCTAAGAATGTTGAGCTAACAAAAAAATAAGTTTCTGGCTCTTCCTGAGATGACCACAAAAATAATAAATTGCTTAAAGAAGTTTTTAACCATATGACCATATTCAATATGATACAATGCTTTACTCATCACGGTAGAAAAATGTCATAATTCATTTCCTCGTATTTCACCGTGTTTACTTAAGTAAGTAGGACACCAGGCCAAAGCAAACAAGCCAAAGAAACGGAAAGTTGATTCTGTTTTCTTCTGCCAGATTCCATGTTGAACTTTACAATTCAAACAAAAATGAAGACTTTACGTTTTGTCTGCGGTTTTCTACATTATTTTTTTTAAATTTGTCCCAAGCAAAACCCTCCACATGACTTTATAGGTAATAAGAAAAGTGACACAGGAAACACCATAAAGTTTTCATATTTGTGTGTATTTATATTTAATTAGACGCAGTTTTTTAATGGAGTAAAATTAAAAGCATGAAGAAAATGATCAGTTTATTAATTTCATGAAAGAAGTCTAAATTGTAATTTAAAATGGAAGAAAATAAATCCGTGCTGGAAAAGAGCATTCGGCGTCTGGCAAAAGTGGATTTGGTAAAAAATGATAAACTAACAAACAATTTTAACTGCAATTACATTTTACTATTAGTTTCTTAGATGTTCTTCTAATTTTTATAGTTCTGGGGCGTAGTTGGATTTGCATTCCATATTATTGCAATAATCCTGATAATGATCAATTACCGGAGATTGTTACAGATCGATACGGGTAAAAGTTTTCATTTCCATTCATTTCTGTTATCTAAAAAGTATACATGGTCTGCATTTTGTTCATTTAGATATTTTGCGTCTTAGTTAGTGTGGTTGTCTGGATATTAATACTGCTAGTTTTCATTACCCGCGTACTAGTGTTCATTGCTGCTGTTCAAATCATCAAGGTGGTTCATCTTGTAAGTATTTTTGTAAATTTTTTAAAATTATATTCAAGCCATTAATATAATTGATACTTTGTTAATTTTTATCTCGATAGACGACTCCTGATCCACTCATTGTAATGGACCGATATGGTCGCTGGATTAATTTGAATATTTACGCCGCATTATTTTTTGGTGGTAATTTTATATCACTTACGTACAATATCGGTCTTGTTTGTGTAGCCAGGTCGATACAAGACGACTTAGAATTCTTTCAAGAAAATGGATTTGAGCAAAATGGCGAAAAAGACAAGACACTCGGAAAACGAGTCGCCACCCGAATACTCGGATTGTGCTTTTGGTGCTGTATAGACGGGTTGACATCATAAGCAGATATTTCTGAAGGCCACATTAAATGTTTACTCTAACCAGAGGTTATAGCTTGAGGAAGGAACAGTGGCACATTTTACTGAAAATGTTAATAACATAATGGATGGTAATTCCAAAGCCGCAGTTTGTGCGTACAAAATCACGAAACAAAAAATGCATTTATGTGAAATCCCATAGCCAACCTGAATAGTTCATTTCGTTTTTGGTTGTACAAATAGCCTCAGGATTGAGTTCTAAAAATGCTTACGTTTAAATACAATGCACATGGCTTTATTCTTCATGCTAGTAAAAAGTGATTATTCATTGTCATGTTTATTGATCTGTTTACATAAGTAAAAAACACACCAGACAAAGCAAACAAACCAGAGAAACGAAAAGTTGCTGCTGCATTTACCCTGCTTGATTTCATGTTGCATTTCACAAGTCAAGTAAAAATGATGACATTGCAGTTTTATTTAGATTTTTGTTTTATTATGCCACCGAGGGAGCAAATTATTAATACATACCTATCATTACAAAGAATGTTTTTTGGATTTATTTATATTTGCCAGCCGATTTTTGTATCTATTCATGCAATCCGAACTGATACATTAGTTGTATGTAAGAAACTTAACAGCAAAAATACATCAATGCCACTTTCCCTACATATTATGAATGTCAAAGGCAAAACTCAAATATTACTTTCGAAAAGTGTCAAATCTGACCTTAAATATCATGCATCAATACGACAACTTAAGAAAGTTGAGAAGAATGACACATGCTTCAAACTTCATTCAGTTTCACGTTTCAAATGAAAAGTGACATATGAAAAATGGTCAGCACTTTATCTTGGATTTGACTAGACCGACCGAGTTTTCAGAAATGAACTTCCGAAAACATTTTCTGATACTGCTAACGATTTTCTTAGCAAGTCATGATGGAGTCCGTGGAAGAACAACGCATTATTCTCCAGGTAAACTGGCAGCCTTTTTTTATTAATTTGTATTTTGTTTAATTTCTGAAAGCTTATTTTTCATTATTTTTTAATCTAATTTTAGGATACAAAACGTACCTCATGAGGAACCAAGTAATGTGTGACGGCGAAGAAAATTTAAAATCGGACCTGGGCATTATCAGTTTTGCTCTTGGTTGGGTATCCTCTGTGGCTGGTCTCTTTTCTCTGACAGAATTTTCCGTGCCGAGTAACAACATCAGCATAATTAGCACCATACTCGGTTTAATTTTATGGGTTCCCAGTGCACTACACACATTTTTTGCAACAAGTGGTCCAGTGAATTGGACAATCAGCAATCTGGTGAATCTCGGCAGTCTGATTGTCACTTATTATGGTGGAATTGGGATTTTTACCGGAACCGCAGATATCCTGATTAGTTCCATGGACGAAGTTTTAGGAATCACTAGCTTGATAATTAGCGCGTTGACAACTTTTCCTGATGTGTATAAAGAGTTGAAAGAATTGTTTCAGGAAGTTTTGGGGAAGGAGGAAGTGGATCAATGGATACAGAGTTACGGCTGCGAGAACGAGTTTGCTGGCGGTGGGCGGCTGGGATTCATGCGAGAATTTTTTCTTGGCTAAATATTTTTTTTAATTAGATTTAAGTGAATAACAGGTTTTGAATTTTCAATAAGCTGTATTTATGTAATTTATTAAATATTTATTCAGCGTTTATCTGTAATTGTAATTTAATTATTTTTATGTAACAGATAAATATAACAAAATTTATAACGCTTGTTCTGGGAAACTGTGAAAATAAATTTGTGGCAATGCATTCACCATGGTGATCTTATCTGCATAGTTCGTTATTCTATGAAACCAAATTATTTTAATCGTACTTTCAATTGGTTTTATATACATGCAGAATACAATGGTTCATTAAATTATATCTATCATGCCGGTAAATATTCAATAATTATGAGATCCAAACACTTTTTGTGATAACTGTTTCCCAGTTTGCAAATGAAACCATTCGATACAGCATTCCATTCTCAATTAAACCTATCTGTTGTGAACGGTGTTAATAAGTAGCAGTTTGATTATTACAAGGACAGGCATCGTGATAAAATAGTAAAATAATCCTATGTATTTCATTTTAGGCAGTTTGATTTGCTTTCTGTGTAAAATGGGTAAGTAAAATCAAATAAAATTTTAAGTAAAAATCCAATTATTGAAAATTTACAAGTTTCAGGTTTGACGACAAGTTACCCATGCTATTCCAGAAATTTCCTGAATAAATTCAATGGCGTTTGCATTATAAAAGTTTTATTTTATGTTCAAGTTTTTACATGATTGAATTGCTCCATTGTGAGACATAATTAGAAGACGGTACGCCAACTAACAGAATAATAAATACAGTTGACAAATTGTCTTGCAGCGACAGCTTAAATGAATACTGACTTTCCAAATCATATGGCAGAAGCAAAAGGTTGTCAACTTTGCGCTTCTCTGGCATGTTTATATTTTTCTGGTACATATGTATATTGCAAACTTATGCAAACACATTGGAATACGTCACATGAAATGATCATTTGCTTTACTGTTGTGATGAGTGAAAGAAACGTACTTTATTTTATACAAATAGCTTTGTTTTTAAGCATTTTTGAAACTATTGAAATTACCCAGCTAAATAAATCTGCCAAACGAATTTTCACATGATGATGCTAAGTGAGCAGAAAAAATTATTTCTATTCCATTTTTCTGTGGAGTTTCATTGGCGTAATTTGTCTGTGGTAAATTTTAATTTTGTTCGATTAATATAATTTACCAAAATAATAATCATGATGATTGCAATCTCTTGTCCGTTTCCGCATTCAGCACAACCCCTTGATAATTACTTGAAACTACGGGGTGGTCCAGGCTAACCACGTAGATTTCAAGATCTTCTTTTAAAGATCGGGCCACGCAAATGAGACAAACGGTGTAAGCAAGCGAGACTAAGTTTCCACAAGGAAATAGTGCGGCGAAAAGATTCAACTTAATCCATGAACTGAATCTGTGCATTACTCTGATCGGATCTGTAGTCGTCTTCATATAATTAATGGGAAAGTGTAAATCAAATTAGACGGTGAAAATGTAATCAAAATAATATTATGATCAAACATAACCTACGAGATGAGCCACCTTAAGTATTCGGACCGTAGCAATGAATAGTAGCACGCGGGGAATCATAACTAGAAATGCAAACGTCCAGAAAAATCCACTTACTATAAATAAAGAAATTAAAATGAGAATGCAATGCGACAATGCCAAAATTATTGAGAATTCAAGAGAAAATTGGGATGACCCCATGTACCCATGTTGACTTCAAACACATCTGGATAGATTATAATCATCGTAATTACTGCACTCCCATATAACATAATGCCAACTGTGCACCAAAACTAAAAAAAAACAGAACAGCATTTTAGAATATTTTTTGTAATTCCAGGTTATTTCCAGGTACAACTTTTTTTACCAGATCAACTTTTGCCAGACGACGAATGCTTTTTTCCAGTATGGATACCTTGTCTTCCATTTTGATACGCGGGATGGATTTTACGGGAAATTTAATGTTAAGACTTTAGTAATAATAAACAAAAAATATTGTAATTGGAATAAATATTTCCACCAGAATGTGGAAGTTTCAATGAAAGGGACATTGACTCAAATATAGTATGTTTACGTGAAATAGAACATACTTGGACTCATTTTCTGAAAGATTTTCCTTATGGACTACCACGTCACTTGTAAATGTGTACATTAGACAAATTTAGAGCACAAATAAGTATAAAGCCGCAGACATAGTTGTCGTGCGTATGGCTAAACTTCCCAAACCAACACCTTACAGAGATGCTCTAGTATGAAGCAACATGCATAAATAACTGCCCACAAAGTAGAATAAGAAATTGAACTAACAAATTACTTTGTAATGTCAGCTTAGGTTGAGATTGGGTTTCTGGACTTTTGCTTAACGCACCGTTTATCATTCAGTTAAAAAAATAATCCAGTTTTTTCCAAATTCTTGATTCTTGGATGCTTAAAATTGTGGAAATGGCGCATGGAATAAATTTAACATAGGTTACGGCCCCTTAAAAATTCTTTCATTCCGGGTGGCTACCAAGGAAGAGTGAGGGACCATACAGTACGTTTTAGTAGTTTTGTTGGACTACCAATCTGTACTAAAAATTCCATGAAAATCGGTGGCATCTACTTTTTTGGTGGGTCCTTCAATTTTAAAGGAGCTCCCTTGTTCTGAAAACATCGTAAATCGTAAAAATAAATTTGTGGTAATATATTGTGGCAATATATCTTAGATCCCCTCTAATTAAAGTAATGAATTTTTCTACATTTTTTGGGAATTTTGAGAACATGGCTTGAGATTACTTCCCGGAGTGGCGGGAAGAAAGATGCGCACAGAATTGTGCATTGTTGTAAGTAACGTTATCGTTAGTATCTCGGATTAAGCTAACCATATCGTTAATCGCTCCACTAAGAATTAACGTAATTGACAATGTACATTATACACTACTAGTTTAATTCTAGTGACGAGATTAATTTTATGGTGCATGCCATGAAGCCATACGATGCAACATTCCATTCTCAATTAAACAGGATTTGTTGCGAACGGATTTAATAAGCAGATGGTATAAGAAGACAAGGACAGGCTTGTATATCACGAGATAAATGACAAACCTTGCAGCATATTTCATTGTAGTCGGTTTCATTTGCCTTTTAGGTAAAGCAGGTAAGTTAAATAAACGTTTTTAATTAAAAAATTAATTATTGATTATTCCATATATATTTTTCAATGTCACGTTACCCATACAGTTTCAGGAAATGATGATGATATCCCACTAAAATGTTACGATTGTCAAGGACACAAAGACTGCTATACAAATGCCACATATAACAATATGAAATTAAGGGAATGTGGATCCAGAGATTTATATTGCTGCGTGATGTATGTATGATGCAGCAGAGCTGGAGTTTGAGGATCCTGGCTTGCAGCCCGGAATGATAAATTTTAGGCGGTGTACAGACTCCTACTATACAATAGACGATGGTCCATATTGTGAAAATCCTGAAAGTGACACTGAATTTTGCGCTTGCTTTGAAGATGGGTGTAATTTGGAGCTACCAGCTTGTTTTTTACGGCAGAATAAGGAAAACGGACCGTGCAAGCCTGACTAAAAATCCAAAACAAATTCATTTTAACTCTGTTTTAATGAAAACAGTGTCTTCAATTTCCTGATTAAATTCAATGGCGTTTGCAGTGTAAAAGTGGAATTTTATTTTCAATTTTTACATGATTGAATTGCTCCATCGTGAAACATAGTAATGAAACCTATAATCCAATAAGCAGAATAATAAATACAATTACAAAATTGCCTTGTGAGGTCAATTGATATTTGAACTGATTTTTACACCAAAGCTAAATGTAGCGTTTATAAGATTTTTAAACAAGTTATTACTTTAAAAATAAAATACAAAGGCTGGCTGACAATACTGGTACATTTCCTTTCTATATTAGTATGTATTTAGATTGTGTGATCTTCAATTTTATCAGCAAATTCCCAACACTAATAAGTTGGAAAAATCAATCCAGTTTTGCGGCATTTTTTTGCACAAACCTAGCAGTCTTTCTTAATGCATTTTCACATATAATTTAATCGCATCAGCTGAACTGGATTTTTATTTTAGCCGTCAACGTACCAGCTCAAATATATTTTCCGGATACAACTTTGACAATTGATATAAAATAATAATGGAGAAAATCTTCAGCTTAGAAATGACATTTGTAAATCACCGAACACCTTTAAGTTTACATCTAACAATGTAACAGTTAAATACCCGAGTTCTGGACCTTTGAACATTTTCGGTGAATTTTAGTAGTTCTCATGAATCGAATATAATTCACCATCCTTTAAACAACGTACCATGATTTGTACCAAAAATTTCAGGTAATATGAAATAAACACTGCGCTTTCACGTGAACTACCCCTTTTGGGAAATGATCATTGTCTCAAGAAGCTACCATTTTTAAATTTTGCAATGTTGAAATTTTGCAAATCTTGCTAGCGGCAACGGCGATTTCTCCGTCACACAGCATCCGATCAATAAATAGTTTTCTGTAGAAGATAGAGCATCAAATTGTGAACAAAGAGAACTATGCAGACCGTCCATGCAATGCTCCGCTGAGCGGGAATGATTTTTGGAAAGATATGTGAGAACCAAAAAATTTGAACATGTTTTTTACATTGGCTGAAGTTTTTCTAAATCAAACTGTTCCACCGTTGCAGAAGGTATTTGATGTGAGAAAGTGTTGTACAAAATATCATTGACTTTGATAACATGGTTCCTGAGATTTTTATTTTTGACGGTTCCGCCATCAAAACATACTACCACCCACCATTCACACCGACGGCGGCTCTGAGGCCTAGGATTTGGTACAGCGCACTTTTTTGATGTATTAAAACAAAAAATTCATCGACAAAGAAAATTCAAGAATATGATGTTTTAGGGTGGTACGAGATAAAATATTTACTCTAGGAATTAAATTGCAAGATTATTTAGGCTTATGAATTGAACAAGTGAATCAGTTTTGAAAGGATTGATTAAACGTGAATTTACAACTTTCAGATAATTTTTATTTATTTCATGCACAATTTAACAATATTTGAGTCATGTATACCTTATGGCTAAATATTGCTACTAATTATTCTAAATATCAATTCCAATTATATCTTACATGGCCCAAGACACACTTCGGAAAATCCATCCACTTCACGATTGTCGACAAGTATTTTAACAAACGGACATAAGGAATCCATCGAATGATACGTGAAATTCAAATGCCCGTTCATAAACAATTCTTCAAGATTATGGGATCGCATCATTACAATACCCTCGCTACCGTCCGATTGGTTATTATGTTATACATAGATAGTCAATAACTAATATTTTAATCAAAAAATTTAAGTATTAAACACTCTATAAATATTTCAAAGTTTCTTGTTTAATGAGGCATCACACATAATTTTTCGAAATTTTTTGACGAGATTCCGAATTCCCAAGTTTAACTGTAAATATATTTTGACGGAAAAATAATAAATTGCTACGAACTAATTACATTACGGTAGCGATAGGTAATATCCTAATTTAAAGATTTTTTATTTATATCCAAAATACAATTGTATGACCTTCAAATTTAAATTTGATGAACCAGTTCTAGGGTGAAGCATAATATGGAACTAAACAATCCACATAGCAAAAGAATAAATATAATTAACAAATTGCCTTGCAAGGTCAGCTTTGACGGAGACTGACTTTCCATTCTAGCGTTAAATGTAGAGTTTATCAAGTTTTCAAACAAGCTATTCCAGTTGTTCCAAATTCCTGATTGTTGTATTCCTGGTAGTCTTTTGAATATGGATAATTGCAGATTACCCTCAAAATAGAATACAAATGCTGGTTGATGATACACTTCCTTTCCTACACTTGTTGTGTGACCTTTAACATTATTAGCAAATTCCCAACACAAATATGTCGGTAGAAGCAATCCAATTTTGTTGCATTTTTTCCAACTGTTTAACATTAGCTGTTTCTCAATTGCTAAGTACAATTTTCTCGCATCACTTCCGCTCATATCGGGTTTCAATTTTTTCCGCGTCAGTAGAAATATATTTTCAGGATATAATTTGGAATTATTTTTAAGCTGATCTAATTTTTTAAATTGTAATTTTGTCGATCCGTTTTGATATAATGCGTATCTGTGTATTGTCTGGAGTTCCGAAATAGCTAACAAGTGCCAAAACGGCTGAGGAATTACCAAATGGACATGCCCTTGTTCCTGAATAGCTATCGGGTTTGTTGAAAAATTTATCAATTGCAATGTGTTCTGGTCTACATTTAATTCAAACGAACGACTATAAATAGTAAAATTATCTGTAATCAACTGCCCCGACGTCTCATACAGCAGCAAATATCTACTTTTCATTAATCGTTCCATATTGCTGCTTTTGTATGCGCTGCCTAGTACAAGACAAACCAGAATATATGCAGCGTACACAAACCGGAATAAATTTAACCTCTCAAATATAATATTTCTGAAATTTGCTCCTTGTTCTAAAATAATTTGGAAGCAAGATATAAAATTCTCTGAAAACGGCACATCGTCAAACATCAAAGTTGGAGCAATTGCCACCAGAAAAAGTGTAATCATGATCAAAATCCAAGTCGGCACATCGTAAACCGTTAAAAATCCCAACAAAGAAAAACCATCCATACCTCTGTCCCCACATGCTACAAACCGAAGCGTGTTAACTTCATCGGAGGCAGACAAGGAGACGTGAGACGAATGAATCATTGGCTGCGCTTGAATATTCAGAACGAAGATATCCGTATCATACCTATAATTACCACCCATCGTTTCCCCAACACCCGGTCTGTAATTCGTAGCACCTGCAAGTTTT
>JAHZMV010005655.1:0-32652 GCA_027743765.1 Coecobrya sp. COE2
GGTAGATTGAAACTACTAAATTGTAGTCTGGTCATTCCTGTTAGAAAAGTGTATCGCTGTCTCATTTTCAACTACCTACCCTATAGTTTTTGCAGCAATGGCAATTCAACGTCAGCAAACAAGTTGTCGTGAGAAGGGAAAACCCGTGCGTGGTGGTGTTATATATTCTGGGAAATGTAGCGCAGTTACCAAGTAGTTGCCAGAAGGGCTAACTGCAAAATATTGTTCAATTGCCAATATATTATGTATGTACCTATGCACGCACGCAAAAATGTTTACAACTTACCATTCGACTTATGGTATATTTGTGGCTGCCAGAAACGGATATTAATTATTATGCTTATGTTGGCTTACTGGCTATGCCGTTTTTAAGTCTGTTTCATACAGCTTCATCGTAATATTTATGTAATCCGACAATATTTTTACTCGTTTTTGTAGTAATAGATGTTGTCTGTAGACTAACCACATGGATAACGCAGATAGACACGGGAAATTAATAGACAATAATCACTGAGCATCCAGCAATAGGACAATTGTTCTGCAAAAATGAGAAAAACAACGATGCATAATATGAACCATTTACTAAATTTTCCCATCATCATCATTTAGTAAATAAGAATAATTTCAATACAATATTCATTACTTACATAATATAGTATGATGGCCATTTATCTTGAGTAAAATTTTCTGTGGCAACTTCATTGTTTCCCTCCCTGCTTTTATTTTCTGCGTTCTGCTGCAGTGATATCAAACTATTGAACGGGAAAAATATTGAAATCCATTCTAATGACGTAGAATAATAATAATTGACAAGAGAATCGTCGAAAAGGTGCAGTAGTAATTTAATGATAAATTAGTACGTAAGAAACTTAAAGAGTATACCAATAATGAATCCAAATAACAAACGAGAAGAAATATATTCTCTGTATTCTCAATATGGGTAATTGCATTAAACTGTCACGGTTAAATTTGATTTATTAATATAAAATGCACTTGAATTTTGACCTCTTCTGTGAAAGAGCACTTTATAGTTTATTCATTTACATGATTAACTGTATTTCCTGTGCTGGGACATGACTCAGAATTTTTATTCAACAATCTAAATTCATACCGTTTGCATTTATAATTTATTGAATGATGAAACCGTTACTTAAGAGTAGTTTAGCATGACTTTTTACCAAAGATACTGTATATTTAATGACAACTGTTATATCATCCAATTAAAACATGGTCGTTACTCAGAATAAATAGTAATAATGTACGCGCACATCATCAAAAATGTTTACCTTGGCGATGATTTACAAACTACTCCCACTCAACGGCAGCAGTACTTGTTAGAAGTAGTTTTATTTCTCTTGTCTCACCCTCGAATGATTTAATTTAGGTAGTTAATGTTTATTATTCTGCGCACTGGGATCCATCATTACTCGTGATCATGTGCATAAAACAGAATTGTACGTTACATTGCCTTTTGTAGATGACGCGATGGTGACTAGCAAAATAGTCTGTTTATATACGTCGCAAATGTTTGGTCGCAAAAGCAAAACCGCGTCCATAATGCAGAAAGAGAGAAGGAAGTACTCACATTTTATAAAAATTAAACCATGAATTATTACGACACAAAAGAAAAGCCATCGTCACCAACGTGATCATCATCGCCATAAACGTGATTGCACCACGACAACAACATGATGTTGTTACGCATGCAAAAATGTTTTTGTTGATGATACGAGTTAAAAAGCACTTATTAAAAAATCGAGACAGTTAACCTCTTTTATTTTTGTTGCTGTTTGTGATCGTTGTCAGGAACGTAATAATAATTGTAATAACAATAGCAGCAGAAGCAGCGACATCATCTAGATCGCTGATATTTTCATTCAATGAACAATTTTTTACGCTTGTAACGCAACACCGCCAGCGCACAGCAGTGTCATCATTAAAACTTTGAATTTTTAATGTTACGCGTGTGTGCTGGCGAATTGAAATATTTTTTATTAAACTCCCACTACTCCATATGCACAATTTTATTGATGGATCGGAAGAATCAAGCATGCTGTTATTAAATCCAAAGCACTCACGTTTATACAAACGCTTATAAAAATGCAAAGTGAAAGATTCATCATTTTCAGCACGCTTCGTTAAACATATTAAATTATGTATTCTAATTGTAAGGTGTTCAACGTAACGCCACCAAACAGAGAATGCAGTTGGCTTTCATTGCCAATAACATGGCAGAAAAGAGGGCATACCTATAAAATATGTACATACATTCAATTAAATATATCATCTTCATTATTATTCTAAACTATCACCATAAACTATATCGTACACCATACCATTCTCGTTTGAACCCCATCACCCAATTTCAAAGAAAGTGTGATACCATCAATTCATCTATCATCATAATAATCAAACTTTATATTTTACGCATCTACCGCCACCACCACCAGTTTATTGATAAACAAGGCGCAGGCAATACAATTCGCAGGGATTTTAAATAGATAAAATACAAATTTTAATGAAAAGTGGCCCCTGCGATTTGTAATCGTGGACACGAAGAGGAGCTTTAACTATTTACAGATCATTAACGTATGCACCACGTCAAAAGTTATAAAACATGTATATAGGCATTTTAAGCACATGATCTGTAACGAAAAAAGTCGATTTAGTTCAACCAGAGCGAGGTTTCTCACCCACCACTACTGACCATCATAATGTACGAAGTAGTAAATAATTTGAAAAAAAACTTTCATAGCTACAACAATAATGAAAATAATCATAAAAAAGTGTAGTATTCCTTGTTGGTGTGTGAAGCAAGATCCCAACAGGACAACACACAGCAAATATTTACATGGATGGTCAGACAGTTAGTGTTTGGCAGTGATGCGATGGTAACGATGACGGGGATGATATGTTGATGGTGCCATTTATTCGCTTTTATAACATCAACGGCAGAGTCAGTGCGAAAAGGAGCGTTGACGCTGACGATTGAGCGCAGCACAAGCGCAAAACTTATATTTTGTCTATAATGCAGTGCAAGCAAACAAAGTAGAGCAGTGGCAAGTACGATGATGACGATGATGGTGGTCTCTGGTCAGCAGTAGTGGTCAGTGTCTCTGAAATCTTTTTTGTAGTTTTTTACGAGGAAAATTGCAATTTTAGCTGAGTGACCGACACACATGCCATGTGGAAATTTCTATTGTGTCTGTGTGTCGCGATGATAGTACTTGCTGATTATTAACGTGTGTAATTGTTATTGTTGTGACTGTGATGGAGAATGGACGCGAGTGAGTGCAGATTATAAATGTCAGTCTTATCTAGATTTTTGGGGGAATGTGCATTGTGATTTAGTTTGTGTGATTGTTTTGCTAACATAGTTATTAAGTCTTCATGTCTGTATTCAAAGGTAAATTGTCTACTTTATATATATGCACTATATATGATTAATGAAAAAAATATTGAAAAAGAAACTATTGAAATTTTTCCTCATACCAGAACGAAAAAAAATCTATAACATTTTTTTGCATCAAGATAATATGTAATAACATGCGTACAGTTCTACAAACATAGATTACATTATTATTCAACCAGAAAAGAAACATAACGATTTTTTTTCTTCTTCATTTTGCAAAAAAAACCAAACTTTCTTTTTGCATGCTTGTTTTCTTGTGTTACTTGCGATGGGATTAAGATGAGATGAATGAGTTGTAAGATAAATATTTTTTTCGTGTGTAAATTGCATGCATACCAGTTTCTCATTATCAGTCGCTTTTGAGCATTTCGCATGATTGTTGCAGCAGCAACATCTCTTCTTTATTTTTGTCTGTTTTTCACTCACTTTTCATTTTTGCTCATTACGCATAGCACAAGCTGTCGAAGGCGACCATCCTCATATCGTCGTCCCCGGAAGTGAGTATTGTTGTCGTTGTAACTATATTGTAGTCAGTTATTTCATTGTTTACGCTGCATTGTTAAGAACATCAGGTATGTATTTACTTTTTGGCGAGTAGATGTGCTGTAATTGTTAAAGTGATTCTGGTATATTCTGGCTAAAAAGCATTAGTCAACCGACAACACTCTTTTCGAGGTTTGTTGTCATTGCACATATTCCATCTTTCATTTTTGTGTGCACGCACATATGTACATACGCACGTACACGCATGGCGATTATTATTACTATTATTACAGTCATGATTAAAGTAGTTTATAAATCAAGTCAGTCAGTTTCTCTCTCTCTCTTCACCTGCTCAATTTGTTGTTTGTTACATTTGGAGACTTTTTAATGAAAGAAAAAAAAACGCGTGATTTATCAACAATCATCTCATCTTGTTGTTTCTTGTTTTCGGCGGCTCATCATGGTTGGCTACCTGTTATTACCTATTACGATATTGAGTGCTGCTACGACACAAGATGATATTACTAAATTATAATGGTAAAAGTAGAGATCGGATCAAGTGTGGCTGATGATGATTGATTAGTGACCTAGTCTCCTTCTGAACAGTTTGCAATTATAAACAAGTGAGTTGCTGTTTGGTTTGTATGATTCCATAACAACATTTATTCCATATATGTCCACACAAATTGTGATCATTGTGCAAAGATATTGCTTATTACAGCATTTTCGCATAATCTCGGCATTGTTCATTCAAGTCACTCCACAAGCCGTTCACATTCATTCCAAAAATGCGTTCAGCTTATGGCAAAGTGTGGTAAGAAATACTTGCTCAAATAATTCTTTCCATTTATTATTGTCCAGTTCACATTTCCCGTAGTAGCTATCGTTGCCATAAAAATGGATAGCTATTAATTTAATTGACGTAGCTTGCGATTATTAATTTGAACTGTTACTGAACCGGCTATGTGAGTTTTTAACAAAATAGACTATTTTGCATAGTGTCCAAACTCGAAATTTCATATTAATTCTATAAAAATTTCATTTAATTTTAACTACGGTAACTCACCTGTTGCCCATTAATATAACATTATGCATGACGCAGCATTAGTCGTTCAGCCAATAGGATTTATCCTCATCATCATAACATTCCTCAGATCATCATGACGATCTTGACAAACAAATTGACCGAAAGATTAAATTTGTCATAAATTTTTATCTCATTTTGTATCTGATTCCTGTGTAAAATTCTTCGCATTAAAGTACGCCATATAAAGCAGTAATAAAACATTTTGGTGATTAGCCAAGCAATAATAATTTGATAATCTGCATAATATCCCAGCATACTTACCTGGTCACCGTTCTGAGCTTTAAGCACTTTGTACAATACCGTTTAACAACGTGCATAATCATAAACTGTTATTATATTGGCATATTAAAAAACAATTTCATGATTCATTTTTTTCATGACGTTGCACAAAGCATTATGCAGATCAATCTATCTAGTCTGATCTGTGCTTAATGATAAATACCTACTTTACCTACTTTACCTACCTGTGCATATGAAATTTAATTAAGATGAAAATCAGAGAGGAGCAAAGATAAGATAGACTTTTACATTTGCATGTTCAAATATTATGATTATTATATTTTTTCAGGAGGAGGAACTCTCTTCTCGCAGCACACTCTCTTTAGACAAAGCAAACAAGCTTGTAGTTTGTATGTGTGTGTGTGTTAACAGCAACCAAGGAGAACATTTAAAGGTATCATAATTAACTTTCATATTGTGTACAACTAGTGAGTTTTTTCAGCTTTTCTACTCACAATTACCATATACACGAGTAAACTGTTTCGAAATGGTAATCTAAAAAAATTAAAGTGAGATTGGGGATTCCTCAATAATGAATGGTTGCTGTGACGGTGAACTTGAGTTTTTTTCTCTCTCTAGTGTTCTGTTTGTCTTGTTGAGTAACAAATGTACTTTGTGCTTTCCATGGACATTGGGATACCTGTAAAAATATATATAGCTGTTACGAAAAAAATGTGTGTTGGGTGGTTGTTATGAAGATAAGGAAATGGGACATTCATGTCCTCCAGTATTATTAGCTGTCAGTTATCATGTATGATGACCATCTCGTTGTTGTAGACGCGTTGCAGGTGTAGAAAATAGAGGATTGACCATTGAATGATTATCATCTTATTAAAAGTGGTGATAAGAGAGTAGAGAATATGTGACATTGGCGCTTGTGGGTCCAGGGTCCAGTTAATTGCAATACTAATTAACTATATTTAACATTTAAAGAAGGGAAAAAACGGAAGCTTGAAGTTGAATGTGGTTCGTGGTCGTATCAGTTTTTTGATAATATTTGTTAATGATGGTTGTGATGATGACGTCTGCAAAAGTTATTATGATGATTAGTTATAAATGAGAAAAAGCGAATTACGAAACAAACTTCTGGATTCACATTTGCTGTTGAATGTCTTGTTCGCGTGTATGGATTCTTTCTAAGCACCTGTGTGATAACTGATAATGTTTGTGTGCGTACGTACCTATATAGCAACACAAGTGATTCGTGAAGATGCACTGACGATTAAAAGTTGCATAGAAATCGTGAGACCTTTAAAACTGTTCAGGATTTTAAATACGAACAATAAGACAGTGTACCTATTGTAAATCAAGTTAAGTATTTATTCTACTTTCAAAAATAAATACTGCGAAAATGCCGTCCGAGTCTCCAGATCAAGATGCTATTATTACGACAACCTCTGATCCAACAAGTGACATTTCTCAGGCTGGCGATAAACGACCAGAGGAATTGGAAACGGATAAACCAATACGTAAGAAATTTTAAAAATAACTTTTACAGTTGGTCTAGGATGATCAAATAAAAATGTTCATATTTTTATGATTTGCATTCACTTGCTCTATAGGAACGGGGTTTGATAAATTAGAGGAAAAGGTGGTTCGTGAAGATGTACTCCAATGTCTGTCGAGAAAGCAAAAGTACTACAGAGTGGTTCTCACCTCATCCGAGATTCTACTTCAGTTACAACAAGGAGCAAAAAATCAACCAAACATTGAGCGATATTCCATTGAAGATTTGTTCGGTTGCCATACTCTTCGCCATAAACAAAACGGGCCGTCCTTTGTCTCCGCCTATGTCTGCTTCTACATCTATCCCAGACGGAAGCGCGTTCTCTTGTCCAAAACAAAACTACGAGAAAAGGTGCCTCTGGTCTTTGAAATA
This sequence comes from Coecobrya sp. COE2, assembly GCA_027743765.1. Classification (NCBI taxonomy): domain Eukaryota; kingdom Metazoa; phylum Arthropoda; class Collembola; order Entomobryomorpha; family Entomobryidae; genus Coecobrya; species Coecobrya sp. COE2. The sequence goes on from JAHZMV010005655.1 coordinate 7,141, forward strand.
CGCAAATCTGGCAACACATACGAGGAGAATCTAGCGGTTGCGTCAAAGTGGAAGGAAGATGCGATAAAATTGATACAAAAGAAGTATCCAAAGTGGAGATCATCAAAATTACCAGATCCGAGTACAACGATCCTTTTCTCAGACGAGAGCAATGGGAATGTTCCCACTGAAGTGATTTGTGGAGAAGATGCCCAGGTGGGGAACAATGGGACAGACGAGAATGATTCCAAAAATGGAAAAGCAGCTGTGCACCACATGGCAAAGCTGTCTTTGTCCAGCTATTTGTCTTTTGTGAAGAGATACTTGGTGATAATTAATCCTGTCAGTGGTCAAGGGAAAGGAGTTGCCACATTTAATGAAAAGGTGCATCCCGTTCTAATGGAGTCTGGAGTAAAAGTCGACTTGCTAATAACAGATCATGCTGGTCATGCTAAATCTGTAGTGAGTACCACTAGTCTTTCTGAAATCGATGGAATATTAACCGTTGGGGGAGATGGACTCTTGTATGAGGTTGTCAATGGACTACGAAGTCGTTCCGACTCGGATCAAATATGCTCAGTATGTCGTCATTGAAAAAATAAATACTCCCAAGTTCCAATTAGCAGACATGTACTCACTCTAAATTGTCGTTGATTCTGGTAATACAGATTCCATTAGGGGCAATTGCATCCGGTTCTGGAAATGGATTAGCACGCTCCATTGCTCAATATTCGAAGGAGGACGCTGACTATTTAAAAAATCCCATACTGACAACCACACTTGCTGCTGCCCGTGGAAAAGTCATTCCAGTGAATTTGGTAAAAATTGGAACAAGTTCAGTGTCAAATTTTTGGCAAAATATTTTATTTGCATCATAATCAGTTTTTCATCTTGCTTCCAGATGGAAATAGAAATAGACGGGAAGAAGAGCTTTGCTTTCTTGTCGGTTGGTTGGGGACTCCTGTCAGATATTGACGTGGAGAGTGAAGTCCAGCGAGCCATTGGAGAGCCGCGCTTTACTCTCTGGGCTTTCCTCCGTCTGGCTAAATTACGCTCGTACAAAGCTCAACTGACTTACGTTCCTTGTGAGAAGATAACCACTAGAGGAGAAGTTAACAGATCATCATCAGGTTCCAATGTGATAAAGCGATCACGAGACCCAGTCACTCTGGAGACAGACTTTATCAGCGTTTATGCAACCTGCCAATCCTTTATCGGGACGGACATGATTTTTGCACCAGGAGCAGAAGCAGGCGATGGCTTGATTCATTTAACGTATCTGAACAAAGATGCTGGAAGAGCTGCAGCAACCCAGTTTTTGTTGGGTATTGACAAAGGTACAAAACTAAAGCAAATTCTGATCATTAAAATTAGCTATTTTCTACCGTAATATCATTTTCTTTCATTTCTAATTTCTCGCTTAATTTTGTACATAGGTAACCATTTGAATGTGACCGGAGTAAATTATGTGACCGTTGAAGAATTTTCCATACGTTCCCCAGGAGGCTTCCAAGGCACAGTTACCGTTGACGGAGAATGTGTGAAAGCTGAAGAAATCCGGGTGAAAGTGTCGCCCCAGCCACTTTACGTATTTGCATTGTAAACAATCCAGTGTTGAGTGTGATGCATTCAACAATTTGGCTGAAAAGCCTTGCCTTTTTAAAAGTGAAATAGAATACCAACCAAACTGATGATAGTCACCGTGTAACTGATATTATAGGTTTACTTTTTTTATTACAAGACTGATTATTTAACAAGAGCCATCCCCATCCCGAATTCGAAGTATAAAAGCAAATTTCTGTGATACTTATGCTGGCATTGTATTAAGAATAAAAGGTTCAGCATCTTTTGAAGAAGGAAAAATGCATTCGAAATTTAATAGTTCACTTTCACCTGATTTTTAACAGCCTGCTAAATTTGTGCCCAAATTGTTTCTTGGTCAGGAAAATAAAATGTTAGACACATTGAATGGGAAAATGACATGAAACCAATTATTTTTATTATTTGAACAAAAAACAAATGTAAAATGCCAATAAATATCCATTGATAGATAAAACCGTTTTTTTATTTTTGTGACTCATAAATTAACCAAAAGTAAAAGTTAAGCCGATCGAGGCAACTAGCTTTTATTAAATGCATGTATATGACATTATGTTAACTATGGTCCAAAGGGTAGTTTAATCAAGCATAAGGTGAAATGAAATCCTTTTTTATGACCTATGGTGCCTGCATTATACTTTTCATCAATTACATGTATATATAATATAGCCAAGTAAAATCCAATGCTATGTTGGTCCATTTCAGAATACGACGTGGTTAAGTTATCGTTGCGTGTGTATTTATTACTATTAAATTTTTAGGATACCTCATCTCTTTTCAATAAATATAAAAGAATACATTAGAAAATTGTAACAAGTTTTCTTTCCTTGTCCTTGAGGGTGGTTTTGAAAGTAATATCCTTATCATCACAAATATACAAATTTACATGCAATCAAATACCCAGTTTTTAGACACTAAACATGCTCATTCATTGTTATTTTTTTTAGGTGTGTTCATTACTTTTCTGGGCTACATTTTTTCCACACACATTTCGAAATATGTAGCTAGCATGATACATTAGCACAAATGCGGTAAATGTTTACCAATAATCATACATTTATAATAATAATATCTTCATTTACTATTTTCATTAATTAGAAGCTGCTATACCAATACGTAAGCTAAACTAATAAGATAACATAGAGTTATACTGTCGTATGGATTAATATGGAATGGCTCAAGGGTTTTGCTCTCATACTGTTTAACGTAATCTATTTATAACGCAAGAAATTACTATTCATTTTAAAAATACTCAAATATAGATATATGTACGGAGACGATATTCTGCATAAATATGGTTGCCTAAAATGAGATAATTATGGAGATATGTGAGTTAAGCTAAAAAAAAAGAATAAAAATCGAAAAGAATGATTATAGAAACTTCTCTGGTGAAGTATTGTCCAGTGTTGTCTGATATGCTTCTATACTTAGGTCAGAGGATAAATCATAATTAAATATTCTCGGAACAATTGGGTTGTTATGCTTTTTTGGAGACTATTCTTACTCGTATTCTTTACACTCCTGTTGGCACTGATATCCGCGTCAGAGAGTCCATTCTTCCTGTAGTAAAATCTCCATTAATCCTATTAAGTTTTTAATATCTGGATGTGACTATTACTAATGCAGCTTTTTAAATGAACAGGGTTTACCGTCATAGGAAATTTTTGCACAATATTAAATATTTCTTTATTTTCTAATAAGAAAGACTCTAAACTAAAACTACCAAAACACACAGAGTTCGTATAAAAAAGGCATTCCCCACACTTACTGTAAAGAAGCTGATCAATAAAAGTTGGCAATGAACTAACATAACAATAAACATAATATGATTATAAATAAGATCCTTTTCATTCTAATTATCCGTAGCTGTTACAAAAATAGTAGTAAATGATAAAATATAACGTGGAATTATAGAGAAGCACGTTCTTTCTCTTTTCTTCCTTTCTGCCGTTACTCCTTCCCTCTCGTACAAAACCTGTTTAGCATTGTAAAAATATATATCGTGTAATTAGTAGCAGCATCACTTAGTAATTTTCTAACACTTTAAACATTCAGTACAGACATTTATTTGCACTGTTACATTAATAGTATGCACATATAAACATTTCTTTTGCATAGGTAAATATTTTTATTGTATACATTTATCTAAAAAGCATAATTAAAAATTCTTGCATTGCACCTCGGTTTTAAAACTGACCTCGGATCACTTCTCATTTCTTCCCTGTGATATTTATTATTCTTATAATTATATTTTTTGCGAGATTCTTTAACTTGTACATTCTCACCATCATTCTTAATATTACCTTGTGTGTAAATACTGATTACTTAAACGTAATTATTTACACATTTGTACAAAGTTCTATTGTTATTGTAAGTAAACATATAAAGTTACATACTAAATACTAGCTTAACTGCTATTTCTAAAATGGCTGTAAAGAATCATTACAAAAACACATTGCAATACTGGCTTTATCTGAAAACTAATTAAAAAGTATTTACACATCGATAACCGAATTGCAATCAATTTTCTACAATTATCTCTATAAAGTGGTAACAATATATAAAAAAGAACATTTTTTCCGATCCATTTGTTATTGTTTTCTTTAAGTACATTATAAAATTCAGCACATTATGTGTATACGATCACGTGCAGGTAATTAAAATTGCTCACTAATGTATAATACTGGTTGTAAGTGTAAAAAATAATAAAGACGAAAGTAAGTAACTGTTTACATGATAACCTACGTTATTATACTATGCACACACATTTAAATACATACTCGGTAATATTTTTTGTAAGTTCAGTATTCTATCATGAGAGTACAAAGATAATCTTATAATATACTCATGTAACATTTATATAATAAGGCTTTCTTTTTTAAGATCCTAAACTTTCTCCTAATGTTGATCAATCACGAGATTTAGGTACGAAAGTAAGTAATTATACATGTTTCTCAGAATCCATACGACTAATTTAAAAACCTGTTATACCCGCAGCAAATATTCAATATGGCTAGAGTACAAAAATCCTCTTTCATTTCATTTATTTGATTAACAAGCTTAACTAAGTACTAATAAAAATTACATCGATAGAGAGTGAGAATTTTTAACATGATAAAAAATAACACACAGGCGAGCTGTTTGGTGGTTCTAAAATATCTTTTTAGAGATTCTGCGATTCAAAGATTAACAACTAATTGATAAGTAACGCATTACCCCATATTTGAAGAAGATTAAAACAAAAGAATATCAGTTGAAGTAAGACGAGTACTGAAATAATAGCATTCTGTTAAAACTGCTGAGTGTGACAATAAAATCTTGGAATGGATATTGGCATTAGTAAAGAAGCCACTTATTTCTGTATATATATCAGTAGAAAAAACATGCATATTATAATAGTATAAATAATAATTAATATTTGAAGTCTCAAGTAACAAGACCTGGCAAGCTTTTGCTTTTACCGGAAGGGATCCTTGCCCTGCGCACATGTGACCCTTCATCTTTATACGTATAATACTAATTATTTTACAATAGGTAATTAATTTCCATTATGTTTGTTGAAGCTCATTTCTTCTAAAAACTGTTAGTTTGCTACGACACGTCAAGGCATGGGAAATGGCACTTTATGGTAATCTGGATGAAGAAATTTCCATAAGACGAGGAGAATGCACGGTAAAAAAAGCCTTGTAAGTACAGCATAGGTACATATACTTATAAATAGGATGAAAGCGAAGAATTTGGTACGCTTGTTACGATAATAGAAGAGAAAGAGAAACTTATTCTATTATTCTACCTATAATACTAAACCTCTTACATCGTTAACTAGGGCAGTTAAACGAGTAACTAAACTGCCTTCATATATGTGTGTATGTTATCAACGTATAACAGCTTAAATATAATTATAGTTATTGTTGCCGAGATACGAGTAGCTGAATGCTTTCCTGACAGTTGCCCAATATTTTGTTGACAATTTCCACTCCCATATCACCAACATCGATACCATCAACTTGAAGTATTTTGTCGCCTACTTTAATTGGCAACTCCTCGGAGTCCGCGGCAGTCACATAGATGCCCTAATGAAAATGAACAAAGAAGTCGTCAGTGAGAATTTTGTGAGCTTCCAATTGTAATGCAATGCGTGTCTGATGAAAGTGATACGACATACCTTTCCTTCTGGATGCGCTGTTGGTCCGGTAAACTCAGTGATTGAGAACCCCAATTTAAATTGGTTGATTTTTGTATGCTCGACCGATACCTTGACATAAAACATGCAATTTTAACTGATCTTACTTGAAACTATGTATTGATTAAAATAGCATAACGTATCTACTTACGACACGAGCGTTACGATGACTTCCAAATATCCAGGGTTTACGGGTAGTCGGAATTTTGGATTCAATCATGTGATCTGATTCGCGACCAGCACCAGATCTAGAGAAATTAGGGGAAATGCCCCTGCTCAAAGACTTTTCCGAAGCGACCGAAGAAGAATACGCAGATCTTTTTTCTTCATCGGTGGAACTGGATGATCGCAAACTCATGTCTTCTGGAAGAGCTCTCGGGGCTTCCAACTTTGGTATTCGACTGTAACTTTTTGCGGGATCCTGATTGTTACTTGGGCTGGCGATGGTGTTATTGACAGATTCAACTCTTGGAATGCCACTATAACCTCCTCCTCCGCTATATTTTATGCCGGATGGACTCATCGCAGCATTCCTCTTTGAATGGACGCTTGGCAAAGCTGATTTGCTGTCAGACGAAGAATATAAACTGCCGGGAATTCTACTAGTACTTGTGGGTTTGTTGGATCCGTATTGGAATTCTGGCGGTGCAACCGCGGTGGTATTTCTGAGATGAGGTATACCTGATACCTCTGTCGGTCCATGCGAGGGTGAGACTAGTGCGGGCTGAATTTCTGACGAGTCAACGGTTGGTTGTATCCTGGTAGCAGTTGTTATGTTGCTCACGTGGCTTGTTGATTGATGTCGTCTTCCGGGTATTGACGACTGCAGAGAAGGAATTCTGCAAACTTTTGATTCCGGTGACTTGTAATTCGTTCCTCGATGATGGGATGTGGTTGGAATGTGTGATGGTTGCTGCTGCTGCTGCTCCTCTTTGCTTTGCATTAACAATGGCATTGCTGGTGGCATTACTTCATCTCTGGAAACGTCTTCATGTGTGGCCTGGGTAACAGAGTACGGTGCAGCATTATTGAAATTGGAGTACTGATGCTCCTCGTGGTGAGAGTAAGACTTGTCTGATGTGATGTTCCCATTTCGATCTGACTGAATTCCACTGCTGTATGCACTAGCATTGTTATTAATGGCAGTGGCTACAACAGTGATATTGGCCATCGGATCCATTATCATTTCAGGTACATTTTCACTACCGTCATCACGATCTCCCATCACTCCTGCGTTATCATTAGTATATCCAGTGCTGAGGAGTGGTAGTCCGCTTTGGTTTTGGTATTGTAACAGTATTGCATTCACATTGACAGGCTCATACGCATCTGACTGATTTGAGTCGTTAATGTTGTTATTTGGAATTTTATTAGTTGGTACAGAACAACTGCTGCTTGACTGCGGTAGTGATGTTACCATGATTGGTTCGTACATTAGTGTCGAATTGACATTGTTACTGGCTCCTCCTCTATGAGTATCAGGTGACATTGGTGGAGTCTCCGGAGTTGCATGATGGTGTGCTGCTACTGCAGGCCCCTCGGATGAGATAGAGTTTTTCATTTCAGATGGAAAATTTATTTTGCCAGTTCCAGCTCCGCCGGAAGAACGAAGGAAGGCTGCTCGCTGAGCAGCGATATGATAAGGTGGTGGCGTTCTGCCAACAGCAAATGAGGAAGTAACGTCTTCAACTTGTGGCTCTTGTTGTTGTTGGGGTTGATATGTAAATTCTCTGGTGGATGTTGTGACTTGATTTATTGTTGGATTATGTTCGCCGACTGATGTAGAAGGCGGCATGGGATATTGCAATGTTTCTTGTTGAGTTGTAGTACTGAAGCTGGTGACACTGTTCTCCTGATGAGTCCTCTCTTCATGATTGTGATGCTGATAACTGTCCGTTTTGTTTTCCACTTGTCTCTCACCACCCATTGATTTCAATTCAAAATTCTGCTTCCCCTGAAAATTATACAGATAAAAGGTAACTGTCAACGCGTGTACTTAGTTGTGTAGGCGAAAAACGCAATGAAAAATAATTAATAAAATATACGCCCTAGAAACAATTAGCAGCAATACGAATGCGTGAAATCAAAATTATTTGTTTAGCAAAACATAGTATAGTAAAATAATCAGGCAATTTCTTCATTCCCTTTTTGCATTGCATCGAATATAACTCTGCTTCTCTTTCTTGAATAACGTTTATAAATAAATCAGAAAATCAATTTGACCGTACATTTGCAGAAATAAATGTAGCATATTATTTTTAATAAATCATAAAAAGCTGAAGATTTTTCTATTCAACTCAAAATTCAGCAGCACTACAGGTATTTGTTCAAAAAGTTCAAGTAAGTCAACCTGCACACCCCCAACAACTGGTGTTTCACAACCCTCTACTTCTCCACTTCTTCTATGTCACCATTGGAGTAGTAAACCTGAGACAAGATTCATCAATCAACAACACGGTAACAATATTTTAAATTCTGCCTTAAAACTCGAAAAAGTGTCTGCCATGTAGCAATACTTTTCTCAACATAATTAAGTATATCCTTTTTTACATTAATGTTAATTGTTATGGTTTATTTTGGGGCATTTATGTAAAAATTCAGTCTTTCTAGTTTACCTGAAAATCCGTACTGTCCTCATTCATGTCTCCCTCATACATTGGCTCGTCCTACAAAACAGAAAATTTGTTGAAGATTCACTACCAATTTAGAAAATTTGAAATGTCCATTAGCAACATTTATTCGTCAATTACCGAGATATTGATCGCTTCGCCATTTTGATTTTTTGCTTGTCTAATATGAGATGCATGTTTTGCCATTGCCCTCAGCTCCTTCGGGTAAGGTGTAGGTGCTCTGAGAAGTCCTCCATTAGCAGCCGGTTTTTCGGGAACGGGAGGCTCAACGTCAGTCTCAAATCTGATTTTTCTGCCAGAACGTCGCGGTGTGACTTCCTCTGCTTCGTCCCTCATGGCAGCTATTTCTAAAAAAATAATGGGGGCATTAGTAATGAACAGCGAGACAATTTTCAAAGCTTATGTATTTCTATGTACATACCTGGAGAAGGTAATTGAGGTAGAAGACAGCAGGTAACTACATGTTGGCCGGTGGCACTATCAATTTCTCGATTTAAGGTTACCAGCGGCTTATTTTGAGCTGAAGTTAACCAGAGTGCTCCCAAGTTTGTCAGTCCGAGTATTGAGACAGGGAGATTCCTTATCGCATTGTTGGTCAATATGAGTACTTTCAGGCTACTCAGGTGGCCAATCTCCGAAGGTATTTCCTTGATATTATTGTTCGCCACACTAAGAACAGAGAGCGAGGTACAACTTCCGATTTCCTTAGGAAGCTCAGTCAGTCTGTTGTCATCCAAGTAGAGAGTGTGCAGTTTCCGCAGCAGTCCAATTGAAAGTGGTATGGATTTCAACAGATTGCATGACACGAACAATTCCTGCAAGTTCTTCAACTTGCCGAGATCTTCAGGTAAACGAGTGAGCCGATTATTATCAATTCGAACGGTGGTTGCATTTTCCAACTTGGTGAAAGAACTTGGCATTTCCTACATTTTAAAGGATATGCAGTGTTAGAAACAATGGAAAGATAATATGATCCACTCTATGCGTAAATGGCTGCAAACTTACCGACAAGTCATTGCAACTTAACGTGATGTCTGTGAGATTTCCACATTTGCCAATTTGATCCGAAAGTGAAGTTATGCTATTTTTTGATATATCTAAACAAGTAAGCTTTGGCAAGTTTCCGAGTACTTTTGAGTTACAATCCTGACGCATGGCATTATCGTCTGCCCATAGTTCCAACAAATTTGTCATTGAACCAATTACCGTTGGCTATAATCAAACAAAAAACCAATCATCTAAAATCATTCTACTCTAATATTTATTTCGGCTAAGACGGTTTATCTACGTTTATGATCTTGTCTTACCAATTCTTCCATTTCATTACACCCAATGTCCAGTCTTTGCAACTGACTCAGACGATTCATGGACATGGGCAGACTGACAATCGTGTTGTCTCGTAACTCCAGATTCTTCAATTTCGTAAGTCTACCAAAGTTTGCAGGTAAAAAGTCCAGTGCGGTCTCATTTAAAAACAATTCTTCTAAATTTACCAACTGGCATATCGCTTCCGGTATTTTGGAAAGCTGATTCAGGCTTATATCTAGGTAGGTTAGGTTTTTACAGTTCTTTATACTTTCTGGAACCTCAGTCAAGGCTGCAAAGAAAAGAAAGAACGAAAATTACAATTTATCATTTTTCCTAATACACCTCATTTATTGCCATTAACATCAAACATACACTTTGCTGTCTTAACGTATCCACTATAATTTACTAAGCCAATTATGAAGATTAAGTAATCAGGCTAGAGGTATAAGCTTGAGCAGGCATCGTCTATCATGTCATGTGGGAATCAATACATTGTTAGTGGAAATTCGCTGGAAATGCCATTACAAGCGATTCCAGAACAATAACTAATTAACTTTAATTAAAATCATATAGTGGTTTTCTTTACGCTACACTAATTGGGTATCTGAACTCTGACATTTTCAACTGGATAAAAGGATAAAAATGGAAAAATATAGACTACTCTGCAAATAACGCAATCATGTCGAGGTTTGTTCTACTCCTGCAAAAGCACCTCGACAAGGTCTCTAGTCTCCTCTCTCTCTCCATAGCTCCTAATCGAACGACATCATTATTACACTTTACCATCTTAGAATAAATATTGGCCTAAATATAACATGGGCGGATAACAAAGCTATGTAATATTTTTTGGCTTATAAATAAGCCTCATAAATGGGATAAAGCATACAAAAGTAGAACCATGACTTGTCATGGTGATAAGCACTTGATCATCATTATAGCCGCGTGCCACGCAACTAAACTAAAGGCTTTTCTAATAGCATTTCATTGGAATATATCGGGATCTCCAGTCTTGTTCTACCAACATACTACAACGGAACCCACCTACTGCGCCTCTTGTTCGATGAAAGGATCCACACAAGATTGGTTTCTGATGATAAGGCTACCAGACAAGACAAGCCACTATAATGGTTTTACTATAATACACAGTCCATTACATCATCATGATGTGATATCCTTTATGTCGGGTGGAGGGAGTAAACGATTGCCTTTTTTAATATATGTTACGGGAACTCTCACAAGTCACGAACAAAAGGAAACAAGAGAATGAGGCAGTTTTCTTTTGCAAAAACCCAAGAAATGGGCCGACACAAAGAAGAAAAAAGGAAAGACGAAGACAAACAAGATAAAAATAGGTATGTAATGTCTTAAGATGGCATTTTTACCAGAAATTGCTGCTGCTACTCCTCTCTGTAATATAAGAGCAGTGTCATAGTGTCATGTCATCGCCATCGTATAACATTTTGATGATGGCATTCTTTCAGAATGATAAAACTGACTGCACTACAGACTAAAATAAATGCAATATAATAAAACTGACAAAAAAGTGATGTAACGGTGTGGCCAAGCTATGAGTATACTGGAGTATGACCAGAAACTATATGAATTAGTAGTAATATCGTCCAGCAGTATTCCAAGTACATTAACCTATGCACATACTATTACTACACATAATATTATGTGTACTTTGTATCCACTATCATTTCATTTATCAGCATTTCTGCAGGGACAAATATGCGGGTCTCTTAAGGGACACAAACATTCGGTGAAATTTGCAGCATTTTATATGTAGCAGCAGAGGTGGTGGTTGTAGGCGAGGTGAACACGGTTTATATTTAATTTAGAAAGGAAAAGAGAGACTGACTGACGGAGAATTCGCATAAAAACTCTTTCCCCAAACATCAAACATTTTTTTGTTTGCTTTGCCTTGTCATACCTGGACGGAAGGAAACTTTACGCCATCATCATCATCATGATCATCCTGGTACAAGTAATGTGAGCAGACCAGAATACCGTTCCAATAATTTAAATATGAACCGGAAAGCAGGGTAAACATGTTTCAACAGAAGAATAAGCTGTTGTTGTAGTACACTTCAAAAAAGGAATTATGTAATGCCCCGTGTGTGTGAGTTTGGTGGTGTGTATATATTATGTTTTCCATTTTTAATGGGATTTTCTAACAAGAACATGTTGAAATAAACTACTGGGACCATAATGTACGAGATAGATGAACCGGATCTGATTACAAAATCTCTTCTCTACAACAACCAGCTACTCCCAGAGAGAGAGAGAGAGTACATGTTTTTTCAATAATTTTCTACAACAGCAGCAGCAGCAAGAGAACGACCAGAGTACAAAAGTAAAAGGAAAAGTTCCGTTTCCCATTATTATTCCCAGCAAAAAGCTAGTATAACCAGCGAGAGAGAATCATCATTGCGTTTTCCTTACTTCCTTCCTGTCTACCCAATCCATAATATATTATTATTCTTTTTTTCCTTCCTCCTTTTCATACATATTACACCAGGCGGATAGGTAACATCAGAGGATTTCACAAACTCGGCAAATATGCAGAAAAGCTGGAAAAGGGAGGTTTCTAGTAACCCTTTCATCTCCTTTTGTTATATATTCATATATAACCGTATAGATCCATATACACTTATCTGTCTACTTTATTGCCTCAACTGGTATTACATTATTTACATAAGTATGACGCGCTTACATATATGCAAATAAATATCCGCAATCATCACACAGTTTCCCTGTCGTGCATGTCATTGATCGCAATATATAAGCTCTTATACGTGTTTTTTTCTTTCTCTCTACAAATTCATTGCATGTTATGACTAGGCAAGGACACTGAAAAACGGGACAAGGATTTTCATTTTATAATAATAAAAAATCTGAAAGAAAATCGTTTTTCATGAGAGGGCATCAAAGAGGAAACATAATATTAATAATATGTACATACTGTCCTATATAATGGGATGATAATTATATACATTTTTTTGTAATATTTATGACTATTCCCGTATAAAAGCGGCTATAAAATTATCAGGTAGACAGACAGTTCAATAGTCTAATAGTCATGTGAAAAGAGAGGAAGGAAGTGTCCAGGTAAAAAAGTAGAACGCGAAGAGGAAAAGTCTATTCTGCCCACTCCTGACACTGTGGTCTCATGAAAGTGTTTCTGTCTGGTTTGCCCGGTGTTAAAGTTGGTTGGCTGGAGGGAGAGAGAGAGCGATGAAGAATGTATTGACGCATAACATGACGTTAGCTTCAAGTGGTAAACTGAGTAATGTAACGGCAACGGTGCGGTAATGAGCATATTTTTTATATACAACAAGTTTACAATTAAAATGAACCTCGGATGCTGCTCGTTTATGAAAGCAATGCGACTCTGCTGACTGATTTATATGAAAAATTAATGAAAACATGTGTGTACGTCTCAAAGTTGCCATGATGAGTAACGGGGAATTGTTTAGAAAACGTGGATTATATACATATATTGTTTTAACATAACTGACATTTCTAAATATAATGGTTATCTTCCGTTGCAAGTAAACTAATTGCTAGTAATGATGAAAATTAAGTGTATGACAAACTTACCATTTCGATTCACGTTAAGTTTCGAAAGTCGGCTTAAGGATTCTATGGCGGCTGGAATCTCTTTCAGTTCATTATCACAAATGTCAAGCTCACGAAGTTCATGACAATAAAACAAATTGGGTGGCAAGTCGGTAATCTGCAAAGTCAAGGAACAAACAAGCGTACATTGTATTATTTGATCTAATAACAGCAAAGAGAACAGGCATTTTATGCATAATTAGACAAGAGAAAGTCATTAACTAATTGTGGTATGCATGTTTCATTGTGTGACATGACACAAAGTAGTTTAGGAATGTTATGCAAAAATGGACGCATACATTTAAGTACCAAATAAAAATAATAATGTCATGCTTGGCAATACTTAATTTATAGCATTACCATCAATTATATAATTGTTTTATTTATTGAAGTCATGCAAAGTGCAAAGTTGAATTAAAGACAACATCATTAATTACCTGATTACTTCCCAAAAGTAGCTTCTCCAGGGTTCGCTCGTAGGTAAAAATTTCGGGTGGTACTTCTGTCAGCGAACTATGTCGGTAATCCAATTCCTGGACATCTGGAGGCTCATAGGTCTCCCGAGCACAGAGACAACAGCACTTTTTCCACATTTTTCCCGTTGACGTCACAACTAATCACTAGCAATATTAATCGGATTAAACCGAGTGCTAGAGAGTGTCGGTTAAACAGTGAGCCCTGTAGCTCTTGTGCGACCACGATTGTGGTCGTGGAACAAAACCGGATTTACTTTTAACTGTCCTTAGGGATGGGGTTACACATTAAATTTTTAAAGTATGTACTGATGAGTCATCACGACTACTTTTCAGAAAAGATTCACTTTTTTAACGTAGCACATGATCAAGTTTAACTGTTTCCATGCGACGACTTTGTGATGGTGACATAACGATGCTACCGGCTCACCATGTGCAACAGATGCATGACATTAAATCACAGTATTGACCATAACATTCCCCTCTTTAGTTACTTTTAAAATTAAATCATAATAGCAGCAAAGCTTCAATAAACTGGCAGGACACGTCAAGAGCTTTTAACAAGTATACGCTGTTGAGTATACAGATTCACACGTAATTTAGTATATATAGCTCACATTAATTGTTGCATATTATTATTTGTTAAATCACCAAATTAAATTACTGGACAGTTTTTAGCATAAAAACGCAAAGGTCTTTTTTAATTAAAAAATAATAACGAGCATAATAGCAGAGAAAAAGTTGAGACACAGCCTAACACACTATATTTTGTGACTTGTTCAGTCGTCGTAGTCCGTGTCCACGCGTTTCTGAGTGGAATGTTGTTAAGTAACTTTACAATTTACAATCCTAATCCCCATAAAATATCTGTTAAGTACAAAATGAATGAATGAAATGACTTGTTTATATCACTTTTTAATGGAATCCTGTGCTTCTTCAGCACTTGTTTCATTTGTAAGGTCCTTGCTCTCTGCCTCCACACAACAACTCTATTTACTAACCTTACACACTATTGCATTTACTAACAGACCAAAAAAAGCTGCCTCGTTTGAGAACAAACATTTACAAATTATCTTAAATAGGATAAGTATAAAAGTTTTTCCTTGATTTATAAGTTACTAAATACCATTTCAATTTGCACTGACAATTAATTTAAAACAGTTTTGTTGGTCACATATAAAACGTAACTTTTAATAAAAGACAGTCAGGTTCTTATTCTCTGCTTAAGGTCCTCAGGCCCTATTTCTACTGACTGATGATGAGATGATATGCCTCTCTCTTTCCAACTCAACGACACACACACACACACTCGAAATTAGTGACGCTGCGAGTGTGGCTCGTCCTCATTGTTGGCGTCACAAAACTCCGAGCAAAAAAACAACGAACACCACAATAATATATTTTGATGGATGGACATACACAGTACAATGGTCAGTATCAATCATCAACAATAAAAAAAAATTTAATACTAAAAAATTGTGTTATATAAACTATTAATGCTTTGCTCATTCATACAGCAGCAAAGTCTACTAAACTACTTTACTAAATTTGCACACTAGTTTGTTGATGTTGTTCTCTGAGAGAGTGTCTGCCTGTCTAAAAAAGAATCAACCTGTGTGTCTATTTACTTTTTCTACTATTTACTATAACTTACTACACACACCGACGGTAACAGAACGACGGAACGCAGCATAAAAAAATGATGGCTTGCGAGAAGAGTGTGTAATAAATTCCCCTAAAAAGCAATATACGCTGCTACTATACGCAATTGCAATGACCATCAGACTGACGGAAAGGGTTGAGACGACAAGTGTGAATAAGAAACATATAATATTTTGTTACACGAGAAGAGCTTCTGTGTTGTTGTCTGGCTACAAGTTGTAAGCATATTTTGCGGCTCTTACTCCGCCGAAAAATGAGGAGGCTTGTGCTTTTTCTGCGTGTTGTCCTCTGCTCCGAGTCTTGTAATGCTACTGATCACCATGAGCAAGAGCGACTTGCACTAATATGTCAATAATGTCAATAAACGGAAGAGCACCAACATAAACGGAGGGAGAAAGTAGCCATGGAGATTTTTATCCAACAGGTTTGTGATGTCACATGAAAGGTCAACTTTAAAGGGAATCTATTCTTACAATCCATTATTCTTCTCTGTTTGGAAAATATTAAATGTTTCTTCAACATGCAGAGGGGCAGATTGCACTTGTTTGTCACCTTGTTAGATTCCCCTGTGGGGTAACGTAAGAATTTTCCACAGGAAAAATTAATAATCCCGTTTATAGAAATAATTATATTCCTCTATGGCAAAATAGACAAAAATCTTAGTTCACACGTGCGGTCTGACGAAAAATCCATTTGACAGACAGACAGACAACAGTAATCGTATAAAGTGTAAAGTTTGGAAATAGTATGTATGTATGTGCACTGTTTTACATATACGCACACACGCAATAGTAAAGCACATACCTCATAATAATAATATCCACTTTTTTACTTTGTTAAACGCTTTTCTCTCTCGGATGATGTGTTACAGATTCTGTGGAATGCTCTATCAATCTTCCTTCCCTGCTCACTACTACCTGAACAATGTGCATGGCAGACTGGTTGATTATCCTTTTCTAGCAAGAGAACCCACAAGGTTTTTTTGGACACTAAAAGGGTTAAACAACATACATAGACGTATATTATTATATCAAGTAGTAGTGGTAATGCTCATCGTTGTCCTACTAATGGAATGGATGATAAAAAAATGACGATGTTACATGCCTACAATACTGCCTTTTGTTCAGTTCCTCTCTACAAGCTATTACACTGACTCTTGTTAAATGCTCCTCTCTCTCATAGGCATCATCCTCTTGTTAGTCAGTTTTGTCCCAAAATCATAGGGAATATAATGTACAGAGAACATACAATGTTGAATGCTCATAAAAAATTTTATTTCATGGCAAGATCTTCATCATGATCACTTGGCTGGCATCTTGCTCATAATATTATTAACATTGATGATGATGATGATGTGACTGGCTGTGTGTATGAATGTATGCATGTGTGTTTGAGAGAGAAGATGACTTGACTGACTGTGATGATGACTACTTTACTTGCTCATCATCATAGTAATACTTTGTTCGCCTATCTTCTCTTAAATAATTCTCTGAAAATGTAAATCACTTGACTACTACTCTAGCAAACAGCATGGGATCATCATCTCTCTCTCTTCACTGAACACTGAGTGAATCACCACGAAACCACTATGCACACATGTAAAACCCTATCATTATTATTTACCTGTGTGTGTATGTAAGCTACTTTATCAAGATAAGTATAACATGAACTGCGTGAGCTTGAACAACGCCAAGCAAGGAAAACAAGTAGAGGCAAAATAAATGCTGTGCCATGTACTACTTTAATATTTGGACTATTTTACTTGACAAAATATACTTTGTAAAGTAGAGATGCAGAGGAGTATGTAGAAGAATGAGATGGTCCTTTAAAACTTATGAAAGAATCACACAATTTTCAAGAGTGACACTGCACTGATCGTGTTGATTGAATTTTTTGTAATGTTTTGTAAATTGATGACCTTTTTTCTAAATATTTCTTTCTGAGGATTTAAGTGGTGGAGATGCATTGAAACCGAAACCGGAAAACAAGGTTGGAAAAGCTTGCACGCACAAAGGCATGCAAACTTTTTTAAGCGAAAATGCTAGCCCAGTAAGTATTAAAAATCCCACAACAGAAACATGTATCGGGAGGGAAACGAATGAATGGAATGAAGGTTAAATTTTTTTTGGCGAAAATGGAGTAGACACGTAAAGTTTATTATGTTATATAATGCATGCATTAATAAAAAGAGAATTGACGTACCTTAAAAATTTTCATTAATATTTACTGGTAATGTGAAGGATGGCACTAGGACGAGAATGATGTTTCATTTTGTTTTTTGCCAAACTGCATCATTTTTGTCAACGGTACAAAACAGGCAGGAAATGTTTTATTAATTTATTGCATCTCTGCATGACAGAATTTGAGTTTATATTATTTAATGGCAGAAGCAATGCAATAAGTAGAGAAAAAAATGGAATTACATACAATCAGATCCTCATCACGAACGCCAATAAAGGTTTTGGCAATGAGGATGATGCTAAAAGACAATAAATGAATGTAAATAGGAGGAAAATGGGGTATTAAGGGATTTATTATGGTCTCGTCTGCTTATCATCATCATCACTGATTATCATCATATCGGTCAATTGGCTAATAATAATACAAGATAAGTATAACAAACACAGGAACTTGAAGGTAAAACGTACTTCACGTGTCTCATGTCATAAATATTTTGTGCTGTTTTGTGTACATTTTCATCATTCACAAATGCACACACAATACAAGACGATTACATGACGCGACAGGGAAGAAGTTTTTGAGGCTAATATGTACCACGATTATACGATAGATAACGTGTTTTATAGGTAATGTTGATACAAGAGAGATGAGTATTATGTCAAGCATGATCAAATTACATACATAATGTGGCCCCGTGGCAATAATAATTTTGTGTAATGGTGTTTTCGCTTTTTGGAAGACTCACTCTGTCCGTTTTCCTTTGAGTTTTCAAGATGATTTCTCCCGTCTTCTCTCTCTCTACTTGTCTCGTTTGGATCATCTCAACTCATCTCAAGAAAATTATTTTATGCAGTGAAAACAACTTTTTACGGTAACATTTTATGCAGAGCAACAAGATCACTTGAGCCTTCAGCAGCAGAGCAGAAATGTTTCTCTTATTTTGCAATTCTCTGCTACAACGCCACTCTCTCAACCCGTTTGCTAAAGTTGGTACAAAAGCTCAGAAGAGCAGACAAGCACGAAATCATACAAAAATATTTCTTTGCTATGATACATTTTAATATCCTGTGATAATAGGGGAAGGAAACGCCAAATACCATCACCACACACCAACCATTAGGATGTCTGGTATGAAGTCTGGTCTATTCGCTCTGATTTTGCTTGTTATTTATTACACGACGTATTTTTTTCTAGTACACTCGCGAAATTGGTCTCTTCTTCTTCTTCTCCTCCTCTGACTCATGATTCATGATGCATGATTCAGTTCACCATGTCAGGTATATAAAATGTTATGACAGCATATTATATTACCGAACAAGACGAAGACACGTAACAGCCCGGATAATTTTTTAAGAGAAAAAGGGTGAAAATTTCTTCTCCATTTTGTCTGGTGAGCTGTTACTGCTGCTAATTCCCATTTGGCAGGACGATCATTGACTTGACATTTTAAAAACTTTAACCTCGCCTCCTATCCGTTTGTTTCGACTACACCGTCATAATAATAATAATAATGTGTGCAGATATGTACATAAAAAGGAGAGTGAGAGTGAGAAAATATATTGCTTAGGTATATTTATCTGGAATGATAATATGCTGAAAATGAACTTGTGTGTGTGCAAAAATAACTTGAACGTTCTCTCGAGAGGGAGAGTTACCCAACAACTCCAAAACGTCTCCACCAGACTACACATCTGTCATTCATCATTTCTTAATTGGCTCTAAAATACGTGCATTATGTATTTAGCTGTTTACGAAACCCTATATTATATGCAAATAATGAAGAATATACATACATTATATGTGGGTATCTGGAATGGATTTCTCGCGTTAAATATTATTGCATATAATGCATCTATTTAATAAAGGCTTTTCACTGACGGCATGTTTTTTTCTGCATGAAAAATTATTACATGTTTGTTTTAAAGCTCTGCTTGCTGCCACTGTTCCTGTTTTCCTTGGCTTCTTGTTCAAATCAATATAATATTATTTAATATTCAGCATCACTTTGTGTAAAGCTTTCAACTTGAGCTTTCATCGAATACAGAGCGACAGAAAGAGAGGAAGATACACAAATGTAATTTTTTATTGCATAAAAAATAACACCTTTTATGTGTTACCTATGTATCCTCTCTAGGAAATGTCGTTATTGATTAAAAATGTCTATTTATAAGTACGTTTCGGGTCACCTTTCCCCACATGAAAGATGAAAGTGTTCTCGTCATCAGTTTGGTTCAGTAGAGTCGGTGATGCCGTGTACACATAATCAAATGGTACCTCGAAAAAAAAGGAAATAAGAAAAAAATGTATCTTTTGAGGCGATTCATCTTCCCAACCAAACTTTCTTTGAAGAATATGTAGAAACCAGAAAGAAACTCTTAGAATTGGTACAAGGAAAGGAGATGTTGGTTGTTGAACAGATAGCAAAATGAAATGATGGATAAAAGGGTTAGCGATAAACATATTATTATTATTAATGGGGCAATTTGAAACTCGGCAGAATTTCTTGAACAATTAAACCGTGTTCATTTTTAGTACATTAGTGAGGATGCTGCTGCAAGATATTGTATTAATTTGAACTCTGTGAATAACAAGCGTCAGTCCAATAATGACGTCTATTTATTTCGATTTTCACAATCCTAAACAAACTTTATTTTCCCTTACTTTTCTTTTTTACTTCTGTAAACCATTTAACTTTTTAATGAGCATTTGGTAGTTCGTAATAAAGATTTCGTAGGTATTTGTTTTGAAAATCGTAAGCCCTTGCCATCTTTAACTTACTTTATTACGGTAATGAGCATCAATTTCATTTAGAGCTTTTCTTGGTTGTGTGCCATGTTCAATGTTGATTTGGCATTCTTACTACGACGAAATAAAACAAGCTTTCCTACTTTTATTTATTTAGTTGAGTAATAAAATTATATTATCGTATGGCATTATACTATGATCATTTACATCTCATTCACTCATATATTCTCATCATCAGCTTTCCAAAATATTGGCTGTATCCCTATATTCAGAAACTGCAGTTTATGACTAAAAAGACAATCAAAAAATGGCCTACTTTATTGCAAATTTTTACTCAGGACGACCTCAAAATATCAACTCTACTTTTGTTCCGCTTCTCGATCGTCTATTAAACGATAATAATCGCCAAATAATTAATATTGTCTTTTTGTTTAATCTTAATTTAACGTATTACATATTATTGCGCTTTCCCATACCAACTACATCATCATTTTACGACCAATTATCTAAAAAATATTATACAAATCATCACATCCTTTCTTTTCATTTAATCACTACTTAAACTCAGCCCATGTATGCCAGAGGCTATACGAAAGAACATTTCAAAAAAAAAGTTTTCTACAAATTAGGTTTTAACATGAATAGCCATTTACGATTATAATGGCCTCTCTGGCCGAGATCATAAAACCATGACCACAGCCACTGATGCCACTTAACATGTAATATTATGTTTATAGGAATCTGTAGGGGCAAAGTGAGAATGAAAGTTTGTCAACAAACTTATCATCATTTCTCTTATCAGTCATATCTCTCATCTCTAATCTTTCAAAAACATGCACAAAAACAAAGTCTGATAGTCTGCTATACTGTGGCTTTTGCTTTGTATGAATAATATTCATGGAATATTACATCGTGTCATAAAGATTTGTTTAAGCTACTATTACACGCACAACATCTACACAGGCCATTTCAACGTATTATTTTCGAGTTGCATTCGGCCCCACAGCCAACTTCGGCCCAAGATTAACTTTCCGCGAAACAGTATCTGAAATTTCGCTATTGTGTTGCCGCAGCTGTATTCACATTCATACATGAAATCCCAGAACCTTAATATGCGCTGTCGCTTTAAAACTCATGCATGACATTTTTTGAAACAATTAATTTGTCATTTCACAAATATTTCATTTTCAATTACTTTTGACAATCAGAGAGGTCAAATTATGTTAGATTATGTGAATGATACGAGTTAAGAGTTTGTGGTGATATGGAACAACATACGTCAACCAGTGGGGGTGGCGGACGCCGTGGGGGAAGGAGTTTTGAGATTACATCTGAACAGGATGGGAGTGATAAGACGTCACGATCTCCATCAGAATGCCAGCTTATGCTACGGCAAATTTGTCATTTGGACGCGAAAGTGTTTTCTGGACACTTGATGGATGTCATCACTGATGAGGTGGCCTTAGAAGGACTGGACGGGATCACTATTCAAGGTTCGGCGAAAGTAGAGTTAGAATTGCTTTCATGAGTAATATGTAGCTAAATGTCCTGGTGGGTATTAAAGGTTTACTGTTCTCTTGCAGGCCTTAAAGCTCGATTGGAGGTCCGTCCTAATTTTGATCTGGAGGGATTTGAAGACATTGCCTCTGCTATTTGGAATCAGATGAAGTTCTATAAATTCTTTACGTTTTACATACTTCCCACTCCAAGACCTGACTTGGTACCTTATTGCTGGAATGAGAATCGCGATGAGAGAGGAAATGCATTTGAGCCGGTAAAATTATTTTTGAGCATTAAAAAAAGTTTTTACACGTTACATGTTATTTTTATACTTTATTGATCATAGCTCCATGCTCCTGAAGAGATTTACTTGTACAATCCCATTGAAGACAAACCCCTTGGCATTCGTGGTTCTTGTGTGCATTACGAAACGAGAAAGGATGTGACTCACATTGCCAGATCTTGCAGTTACACAGAAATGATTCAACTGTAAGAGATTTTTATACCTACTTTGATTGTCATCATGATTGTGTTACATAATTTCAACCATGAATATACTTTATTTAGATTTGGCAATCGATTAGTGATCGTTGCGAGTCAGTACATTCGAGAGAAGACTTTGCTGGGATTAAATTATAAAAAATATAACGGTCTAACCATAGTGCAGTATTGCATAATGGAAAGGGTCGGCAGGTAAGTAGACACACGAATTTAAGATATAGATTAAAAACTGAAACCTGACGTTTCGTATTCCATTCTGTCAAGGTCACGCTACTATGGAGAAATTACCAGAGGCAAGATAAGCTCTGCATGTATGAATATCCAACCCAAAACATTATTTTACATGCGGAAAAATCTACTCAAGTTTGGACTGATTTTACGACAGGTATGTAACCCGTGACCGAAGACTAACAAAAGCAAAAATGTCCAAGTTATATTTCGTCAAGAATCTACTGAAGTTTTCTCTTGTTTGTAGTCTGTGTCCGTTAAGTTTGCCAACTGCCGATGTCCTGCAGGAGTGACCGTGTTCCATTTACCTAGATTTTACAAAAGAATTGAGTCCATGTCCAGCTTAAACACAAGGACAGTGTTTTCCTGGTTGAATAATTCACCGAAAAAGAGCGTTCCCGTGGAAACAATTGTTTCCAAGTATGGGAAACACACCATGCGTGCGCTAACCGCATCATTTCCTACATTACTGGAAACAGCCGTAAGTTAAATCGCCGTTGCTAATTGTTTGTGCTGTGCAATCTGATTGTAAGTTAAATGTTTTTAGTGGGATCAAGCGGAAGTGGATGATGACGAGTTGGAAGGAAATACGAAAAAATCAAAGAAAAGGGCAGTCAGAGTTTTGAGGCTGAAGCACTCTGACATGGCAGTGCAAAACCAGCTAATTGCAAAGGTGTTGGATGGGCAAAGCGTGGATGATGCTGCTTCTGAAAGCACGGAGACAGGGGAGTCACAAGAAGAGCGTGAGGAGGAGCAGATTAACATTGAAAGTGCAAGCAGTTATAGTGACGTTCAAGTTTTGAGGCCAGGTACCAATTTAAAAAGATATGAATGCTGATTTTGTCTGGTTATCTTAACGATATTTTTGTATTGTTATAATAATGACGTGTCTGACCATTTAATCATTGACAGTACACCAGTACATGACGACAACAGAAACCCACCGCTTGTACGTCTCACTCATGAGATCTGGTGTTGGGGGCCTCACCCTTTTGGATATAGGTACTTTAATGTCCTTAACTCCATTGGAAAGCAGGTCCGCTGGTCGCTTCCTCGCCAGACACAACGCCTGTAAGGAAGGTGTTGTGAAGATCTTTAAGCAAAAGGCTTTCACGTAAGTGTTCACATTAATCTTGTTGACTTTTACAAGTATGCATATGCTAAAATTGTTTGACATCATCGTCAGAATAACTGGACTGGAGAGGTACACAATTTAATGGCTTATATCGTAACTATTTGCAGATACATTCTCTCAGTATTCGCTATGGATGATTTGGAAATACATGTTATGGCTATGCAAGACAAGTTTTCAGTTGCCATGCAGGAACTACAAAGAATCCGAGATTTCATTGAGTCAAGAGAACGAAAAAGAATCGAGATTCGTTTGGCAAAAGCAAGACGGGTCCGGGCAATTAGAGAAAAGAAAGCAGGAAAGTTACCAGAAAGTAGTACCAGCAGCACTCCCTCGGAAGAGCTTGTTCATGATGAAAAGGATACCAAAGAAAAGGAAGTGCCGCCAGTCAAGAAATCTTCGAAAAAGGGCTCTAAAGCAAGCAAAGCCAATGTCAAATCTACGACCCACCCACTCCTTTCTCCAGTACCTGATCCATTGGTAGAACCATCCAAGGACATTCCGATCTTAACCAGTACTAGTTTACCTACGAATCGAGAAGTGCCACCAGAGAAGAGTATACCAGCACCTCCAACTTTGAGCCTTGTTGATCCTTCATTGACCCCATCCATGAAAACTGAGAATAGCGTAGATGGTAGGGTGGCTCCTTCGCCACAGTCACATCTTGTGGCTGTAATAAGTACCCGTGAAATTATAGAACCCAGTGGAATAGATGCAGAAAATAGTGAATCGCCACCCGTGGTAGATGAGCAGGATAATGACACTGACGAAAATGTCTACACTGAAGGTTACCTGGAGGAAGAAGTGCCATCCGCACCTTCTTCAACAGGATCTGACGAAGATGTGGGGGAGGATGAAGAAGATATTATCCATGATCCTCGTCGTAATCGAAGGGGAGATGCGATTGACGAACAAATTCGAAAAACTATGCTGCGTCAAAGAGTTGACTGGAAAGATTCTGAAGATCGGTTTATCTTGTTAGGGTTCATTGCTAGCTCCCTATTTATTTCAAAGTATAACTACAGTAAAGTCTTCTTGTACAATTCAGCTCAGATTCGTGATTTGATGCTGACGAAGAGCAATGGGAAATCAAACAAAACATCGGCAGCTATACGTCGTCGCGTTCACTTTTTACTCCATCAGCAGCCCCGTTTTGAAGAGTACATTGGACGTGTGGGTGCTGCTTTGAGAGATGATGTGCTATACGAAAAGTTCATTATGGAGCATATGCGACCACCTCAACAAAAGATTTATTATAATCCACCAATCGATGCATTGGAAGAAGTGGTTAATTACCTGTCTGAGAAATTCACCAGTGAAGAGTACGTGGTCATGGACACGGGAAGCAGTTTAAGTGGCATAGACACGCTCCTATTTCTAAGACAACTGAAACGCGCTGAATTTTATTGGAAGGCAACCCTGTTCTCCTTATTTTGTCCTATGGGAGATACGTCTCAAAGTCGAAGTGCGTTTTACCGTGGTTGGCGCACTTACAAGCGTGAAGTCCAAGAGAGCAGAAAGACTGATGCCGGTGACCATTTCATGGAAGGTGTTAACGAGAGCGGAAATCGTATTAGCTCTTCTGGTGAAATATCAAAGACTCTAGGTCAAGAATATGATGATTCAGATGAAGCGAAAACGCCGCAGGATTTCTACATGGATTTTTGCTTCAAATTTTTAAAGTTCCTGTCAAAACACTGCAGCATCATGTTCAAAAATATGCTGATTTTTGGTTCCCTCAACTTGAAAGGGTTTCAGATTGTGTCAGCT
>JAHZMV010005656.1:0-13177 GCA_027743765.1 Coecobrya sp. COE2
TGAGTGTTGAGTTACAAAAACTTGGATGACCATTCAGAAGGTATCACTGAAGCTGTGTGCAAAATTTCAAGCCAATCCTTCACTTGCCATTTTCGATAGAGTACTTGTTAATTGCTTCCTTGAATTTTATTGATCTCATACCTAAGGAATTCTTAAATGCCATTTGAATTCTACTTTTTATATTCTTGATTAAATAAATACAGAAATTTTGAATAATTCCATCATCATAGGTAGACCTATCTTAGTTGATATTATCAGCAGTATGAACCATTTTCCCCTTAAAATTATATAATATGTATATATTCAATTTAGCCGACTAATACTTTATGTTATGGGTCAGAAGTGTGCAACTTGCATGCGCACAGAGAAGTTAGGAAATATCATAAAATAAAATAGCAATAGCTTTCTCAACTGCTAAAAATGACTTACACATCGTTGAGATTTACAAGTAAATACATAGTCGCGCTACGGCTACAATTATGCTACTAATTATAATTTATTTATCATTTGTATTTTGAACGGCCTTTTTGTAGAGAACATCCCATTTATTATATTAATAAAGTGTCCAGTGATGTCATCAACTTGTCTTAATATTAGTTTATCTAATGTCTTTTTTTAACTTACACTTTATTTTTTTCAAACTCCTGGTGAAAAAAATGATCATTGTTTAAAGGTTTTTTAAATCTCATACAATACATCTGGAGAAAATTGCATTATCAATTTTCCATCCCGGATGAAGCATGCCGGATCCTGTCCCGGATTGGCGGTGAGTGAATTTTAAAGAAGTACGATTTTTGATCTTCAATCTTCAAACGTCCTAATGAATCCTTAAAATTGTCTAATCTTTCAATATAGATAATAAATTAATAATGCACATACTACCATTACATACTATGTAATAGGAGAATGTTAGCGATATAATAATCCTGCACATGTATTATGTGATCTCTTTAATTCTTTTGCTACTGCATTTTGATAAACAGAAACTGAAGAATCCAACTATACCATTTTGCAACACGAGCTATATGTCATTAGTATACTTCCTTCAATTTGCTTATGTATATAAAATGTCCATCTGATTTTGTATTTGCATGTATTGCTTGATATACCATTTTAATTCGTTTTAATGCTGTCTGCTGACAACTTTAGTTTGATCTTTCTAACATTCTTAACAAACATACTTTCTTTTCTGGCGAATATAATGAACTTGAACCATAATTTTACGAACATTATATGATTCTTATAATTTGAATTTAGGTATAAATAAACTGTTATTTTCCACACTGAGCTACCAGCCCATAAAATCCTTGATTTTTAGCGTTTTCCCGAGATATCAATTTCTTATGTATCAAAATGTCATATTGTGTAAAAATAAATTGTAAGCTGCGCCTATACCAGGATTTAAACATTACCATAAAATTCCATGATATTTTCATGTCTACAATATTCTCTATTTAAAGCTTAAAAATCCACCAAACGGAATTTGAAAAGTGTTTCCCAAAACTAAATTTAAATATGCAGGTATTATGATTTTACATTACAGATATGTATCTTTTCAATTTGTCCCTTTCCATTTTCCTAGGAATAGAATATTTTTAATCAACATGTAAATACTAGTATGCCACCCGATTTGCCAAAATTTGAAAAAAATCGAAACGGATCTAGGAGGTTGGTGCTCTTTTAAATATTTCCCGCTTACTGTAGGCTCAGCCAATAAATTTTGATTGTCTCAACTTCATCGGAAACAGACAATACGATGATTTAAAAAATCAATCAAATCATATGGTCGACAACGTTATATATTAGGCACGAGTATTTTGTAATTGGTGAGTGCAGTTTGTCGAGTTATTTATATTTAAAAAATTATACCACCATAATTTAGCCCCTGTTGACATCAAATGCTCAAAATCGCAATGGTAAATCCATGTAAGACGAGTTACTAATTATTTCTTAATTCCTCCTAACCTTCGTATATATGGTTAAACATCGGACGCGTCCACACGCACATCCTCTTCATTTATATATATGATATGCTAATATGATACTCTTCACTCCTAACGAGTATGTTCACGTACTGTCAGAAAGTAGAAGGAATTTGTGAACAGAGTTTTCATAAGTCAGCTCTTCCGTAACAATAGTTTTGTTTTCTTCACTCATTGTCATAGTTTCTGGATTAAGTAAAATTTCGCTCAAAGCTGACTGGAATATTGTTCTGGAAATGTTTGAAGAACTTGCCTTCAGAATGCATTCCAAAGCATTCTTTTACATGAATGCAATCTCCCCCTTTCCAGCTTACTGGGACTATCCGACCTTGAAATTAAAATTTCGTTTCCCACCAAGGGTTGGTATTCCATACCTACTATTGATACTATACACCTGGTTATGTGCCTGGATTTCCTTAACAGTCGCTATTTCGTTACGATATTTTCACCGACACGAAAACTTCACAAGAATCAACCTTACAATCCTGATAATGGAATGGGTCCATCTGCTTGCATTTATATCTATACTTGCAGTTTTGATGCTCAGTCAATCAGCCGTACAGTCAGCATTTAATGAACTTATGCAAATCGCCGATAAAATCATTAAGGGTAAATCTGTGACAGAAATAAATTTATGACATCATATTTAACGTAATTTTGCATAACCTTGTTTAACTGTTTTTTTCCAGAGTATCCGAGCAGACGCAAGATATCCAACAAGCTTGACTTGAGCATTTTGTTACCAACTATTTGCATTCCGTTCACAGCAGCATTTCCTTTCGTGGCTTCTACTGTATGTGTACTCGCAGATGTTGACATGCCATATTTCCTACTTGAAAAATTTCTGCCTGATCCCATGTACCGAGGCCTTGGTACAATCTGGTTCAGCCTAATCTTCCGGTATATTTTGGTATTTTTGGCTTACCTCGAATTTTCCAGAACCGCAGGTTTCATGATTTGTTGCTGCTTTATTCTCCTTGATCGGGCAACTACATGCACAATAATTATTTCAGCAAAGATTAAGCGGTTCACCCGGTTTTATTATTATTACAGATGTTTTGCGTTGCTCGTTAGGAAAGTTGAGGGTGTACTGTACATCGAGATTTACTTGATTATGACGGTTGGGTTTTGGATATTGATTATCTGTATTTGGATTTCGGTAAGATGTAGCATGAAGTCTATTTCTGTCCCGCTATATGTGGGATTTCTACTACTTCTAATTGGTATGGTTGTTATACACGCCACTGCACTTCCTATGGTTTGCTGGGCAGCTGAAATGGCTCTGCATATCGTTGAGATTCACAGATTGAGAGCGGAATTTCAGTACGTTAGGTTAAGAACTAAGCTGAAGAGAACGCAGATATTGCAAGTCAAAGCCTCTCAACCTATTTATGTTAAACTAGGTCCATTTTGGGTGCTTGGGAAAGAGTTTTTAGCTGATTATATTTTACTGATTATGCTTAGATCGTTTGATGCAATACTACTCATTCATTATTGACTATCCTTTATTCATATGATATCAACTCTGATGTTTTTCCAGTGGATTCACAGGGCAGAGCACAGAACGGGTTTCCCATTTTTATTTACGTCATAAGTATTAAGCTTCATCCTTTGCTCCATCAGACAGATAACCGTACTAATGAAATGTAGCGGCAATATTTGGTTGGATAATTTAACCGTCTTACAGGAGCCAAAGACAATTTAGTTTATTTAAGAAGGTTCATTTTTTCTTATATAAGGATTCTAATATTCATTAAATTAACCAATTTTTTAATATGATCTTGATTTCAACAAACTGTCAAATTGATTTCTTGGTCTTGAAATAGACGTCATATTCAAAATGTACGGGTATACTTAACATTTAGAATAAATCTATATCATGTTTATATTTAATTTCACCAAGTCTCAATTGACTTGTCGAATAAATCCACTTAATGTAATAGATTTAGTTTCTTTGGCATTACGTTACACAGTAAACATTGCCCTATGGGCCAAAATAGATAATTAACCTAATTGTCTTACCTTGGATAAAGGCTAATCTATTGAATTCGTCTTTCAACTTTACCCAAGTAAGGCATGCCTGGAATTTGGAATTTTCCATTTCCCTCAGACGAAAATCTTAAAAGTACATTCTAAATATATTTTGCAACGCCGACATTCTGAAGTCGATTAGGAAAGCCTACATTCGAATTTAAACCTCCATTTCACTGTAAGCCAATCTTTATACAAATGCTATAAATACCGCGAACGAAGTAGAAACTCTATTATATAATTATTATATGGTGGGAAATAAATTAACCTTCAGAGGAATTGAGATTCCATCCCGGAGATACTATTTTCAATTCCCTTTCCTATTCTCCTTTAAGCAAAATAATTAATGTTTCAATATAAATTGATATATTATATAATTTCGAAGTACTGTAATGATTATGGAAACTACTTGTTGACATCGTAAAGTCGTTCGTGGAAAAATAATTCCTCACTCAGATCTTCTTTAGCAGGGTTTTGACTAATATTTTAATTTCATAGGTGGATCAGCTTTTTGATTAAGTGGTTATTATAATACAAACTTGATGAAAAAATGGTTCTCGGAATTTACGAAGAACTTGCCCTCAGATTGTATTCCGTAGTCTTCTTCTACATGAAGCCATTCTGCCGTTTTCCAGTCTACTGGGATTTCCAAAATTCCAAACTGAAATTTCGCTTATCATTGAGAATTGAAATTCCACACTCACTTCCCATTCATTCTGTGTAGTTATACGCTTGGACCTGTTTCTCTGTCGGAATTTGCTATGGATATTTCTGGCCACAATCTTATTTTTACCGATGAGCCTAACAATCCATATGCTGGACTGGGTCATTCAGGTTACGTTTGTGGCTATCCTGGTAATTTTGCTTAATTACCAAGCAGCAGTGGACGCCGCATTCATTGAGTTACAGTGTGCGCTTCTTGTCAATGTTATTTAGACTCTATCATCTGTCTGCTACTTAAAATCCTAAATACTATCTCTGGTGAGGGTTAAAAATTAAACAATAGTTTAAGTTTTCTGACATGCCAAATTCACAGCTGTTTAACCCAGCGAGTTTAAGGCCGGGTTATGGGTTTAACCGGGCCGGGTTAAACCTTTAAACTCGGTTAAACCATTAAAATCTTAAACCAGAGGTTGTATGTTAGTTAGTATACAAAAATTAAACGCTTTATTCCAACCTTCTTCTAAGATATTTTCCTACCTGCTCCAAACTCAAAATCGCTTAAAATAATATTTTTGATGAGACATTGCGCGAATTATGTTGCTCAATTCTCCATGCCCTTATCTTGCCGCATGGAAAAACAATTTGAATCTTAGCTCTGTATTTTACCCTTTTAAACGATAAAATGATGCTACCTCATAACACGGATTTCCAATTATCTTCACGGCTGCTGACCTTGCTGTGCGTATCGTTGAGTTTCACCAACTGAGAGCTAAGTTTCAGTATGCCAGGCTGCGGACAAAACTAAAATGAAATGAAATAGACCCGCAAACATTGTTCTGAAAATTCTGTGCTTACTATGTGCAAACGATACGGAAAGCGTATGTTAAAAATCAAATTGATTTTTTTTCTTTACTGTCGTATTGACGTCACGTTTACCGTATACAAATAATAAATGGAAAGAAAATCATTAACTTTAAACATTACCATGTAAAAACTAAATCCTGAAAAAAAGTTTACAAGTACATGCTCAAAAGTATTAAAAAAAAACATATATTCCGATCTTACATGTAAAGTCTATTCTCTTGCCGATGAGAATTTTTGCAATTCCATATTGTCACTGTTTCTCATAATTTTAACTATTGTAGTATGCCATAAAACACGTCACAGCAGTTTTGTATCGGCTACCCCTTCTTCTTTTCTACAACCACTATTCTAAAAATATTTTGTACATTTTTTTCGGATTATTGTATCAAGAAAATCTAACCAAACCAAAAACATTATTTTGTACTAAAAGACGATTTAATTTTTAGTTTAATTTAATATACGACTTAAATGTACTAACTTGATCCTCCAATCCTATCAAAGTAATACCTCGTTATAGTTTTTCCATTTTCTATTAAACGCGATTTTAATAATGCACGATGGATGATGATCTATTCTTTGGTAAAAAATTAATAATTGTAAATTTATACGACATAAAATGTTCCGTCCTGTCCTGTCCGTTTTTTATTTAAATACTGAAGAAGTATGGAAAGGATTTTAATTTTTTTGTTAAAATAAAATTTTAATGTAGAAGTATTACGATTCTCGACTAAATGTATCTATTAGGGCCGGTTTTTATCGATTCCGTGCCAGCTCTTTTATTCTCTGAGACCTTTTAAAGCAATATAAATCAAAAATTATATGGAACTTTTTAAATTTAAATACAACATGTATACATATGCCTTGTCAGTATACGACATTTTGCAGATAATGTGTTCCAATCTAGACTTCTGTCTTGACTATAAAGTAGCAATTATATTTTTTAATTTATCCGCAAACAGATCGTTTATTTTTGGCATTAAAGTTTCAAAGTAATTGTAAAAATGGAGCTGGGAATATATGAGGAACTTGCATTCAGACTTCATTCTAAAGTATTCTTTTATTTAAATCCAATCACCCCTTTTCCAGTGTACTGGGACTTTCCAAACTCCAAATTGAAGTTTCGTTTCGCTTTGAAAATTGCTATCCCGTATATACTATTTGTTCATTTTGCCTGGCTGTATGCCTGGGTCAGTTTCTCAGTCACGGTTTGCTTTAGTTATTTCTGGCCTCTGAAAAATTTTACTTTAATAAACGTCTCAATTTTGGTACTGGATTGGGTCATACTGTTGGCGTTTGTATCCCTAGTTATAGTTGTGGTACAAAGTCATTCCGCTGTAGAATCAGTGGTAAATGAGCTGTTGCGGATGGTGAATACATTGAAAAAAGGCAAGTAATATATATGTAGAAGTTTTGTACTTTCCAGCTTCACATTTTCGATAATCTGTGGAATTTCATCAAATCTTTTCCAGAGTATCCTGTTGGACTACAGGAATCACGCATTTTCGACGCCAGTATTTTTCTCCCTATATTGGCCGGTCCTATCGCGTTGGCATTTCCTTTCGTGGCTGCTGCGATTAGTGTACTCTCTGATGTTGACCTCCCATATTTTATAACTGAGCGATTATTTCCTGATCCCATGTGCCGAAATCTTAGTACAATTTTGTTCCTCCTAATTTTAAGATTTCTTCTCATGTTTTTGGGTTTCGTGGAATCTTCACGAACGGCTAGTTTCATGCTTTGTTGTGTTTATATAGTCCTTGATCGTGCCAATGAGTTCAGTTCAATTATCTTAGCAAAAATTACACGCTTCAACCAATTTTACCATTATTACAGGTGTTGTGTTCTGCTTGTTAGGAAAGTTGAGTTTGCCATGCATACTGGTATCTACATCATCATGACCATGGGATTTTGGTTATTAATTATATTGATTTGGATTTCTGTAAAATGTAGCATTAAGTCTATTACTTTACCACTATATATGGGATTACTAGCACTCCTAATAGGTTTGGTTATTATACATGCTATTGGCCTACCGATGATTTGCTCTGCTGCCGAAATGGTTTTGCATATGGTTGAGATCCACAAGTTGAGAGCTGAGTTTCAGTATGCTAGACTGCGAACTAAACTGAAGAAAACGCAATTACTACAGGTGAAGGCTTGCCGCCCCATTTATGTTAAATTCGGTCCATTTTGTGTCCTGGGTAAAGAATTTTTGGCGGATTATGTTTTACTTATAATGATAAGATCGTTTGACGCAATACTTCTAGTAAGTTATTGACAATTTTGTTGATCCAAATGAATCAATGGTTGACCTTTCCTTCGCACGTAACTTTCTGTAAAATTTTAGAATGTATTGTAATCATTTTATTCTTTAGCAAATAAATTAGTATAACTATACTAACTTGTAAGTCCATGGACGATGTATATATTGATTGATTTTCATGACGTATTTATTCAATTTCTTTGAGGAGGTAAAGAAATTTCCACAGCATTTTCCTTACCATCCGACATAACGCAGCATTTGACTTTAATTTAATTTTTTAAACGCAGCAATTTAAGTACGTGGCAAAGAAATATTAAAATAGAAAAATCATCTCGAAGAAATTAAATCACGAAAAATTGTCTACATGTACAAATTCATCACTATTTATTCACTATTGTATGTACTATTCCGAACTAAAACAACATATTATTGTCTGCTGCATCATGCCAATTAGTAATGTCCGTCGTAATCGTATTAGAGTGACTTTTGTAGAATATTTATGCAGGACCAATCGTTGAAAAATGAGCTACATGTAAATATAAGCCAATTATATAACAACTGCTAATTTACGTGAGACCCAGTGTTTGCTCCGTTCTACACTTTTGGATTCCAAATATTAACCATTAATCCCCTTTAGCATCAGCATTTAGCTTGAGTTATATTTTATTAGAATGAAAACATTTCAGTTTGTCATATATTAAGCGCCTACGGAGAAATATGCATTGATTTCGGATTCAAATAAAAAATTATAAAGCATTTGTTTTCTTTCTTTTACAAAAGCACGGTGAATTAAAGGAAAAATAATATATAATCCTCATTATCTTTAATCGCTTTAATTTTTGTAAAACCTCCCTTCCTTATATATTTTTTCAAAATTGAAAAAAATATGTAAAGAGATTTTGTAACAATTTTTGATTTCTCATAATCCAAATATCCTCATGTTGTATCCCAATAAGAAGAAAATTTTGTTCAGCCTTTCATTTTAATCAATAGCATACAACTTTAGCACCTGGCGAGGTATTGTGGTAATATCCCACTTCATACATTGCGGAAAGAGCAGCACATTCGCGATTGGATAATGTATGCACAAACACACACGGCTTGCATTTAGATGGATGTGTTTGCTTATATATAAATGGGGTTCTCATAGTAGGGGTGTTCGGTAGTCATTTCGAAATTTGACCCAAATTTTGAAAATTTCTATAGTTTTATAAACGTAAAATACTTGCAAAATTTGAACGAGAATGGTAGACCACAACCAGAGTTATTATGTCATCAATTTGTGGGATCAAGCATTCAATGACATAGGGTTACTTACGTACTAAGTGAGTAATAAATTAATGAGGTCCATCTATGAATGTATAATAAGTTCACCAAATCAAAGAAATTTGTTCTATATGCAACAGGACCATTTTATAAACAGAATATACATTATACCACCAAATCACATTCCTATCATGGGTAACATCACGCCAGCACAATGACTGGTCTAATTCAATATTGTCTGTACATTTGTCTGTAGAAAAATATTTTGATGTACCGAAAAACTAATTACTAAATATAAATTAATATTTTTGTGTTTTTTGTAATATTAGTAAATTTGTGCTTTCTTATGTTTTAAAAATTTACTCAAATGCTTTCTGTGAAATAAAATCACTCTTATTGACGTGTTTTAATTTTTACAAAACAAGTCATCAACATGATGGATTAAAATATAGTAATACATTTGCTAAAATCAATAGGAGAGAGTATTCTATGATACTACACATTTTATAAAATTTAATATTTTCTGTCAAAAAGCTTTGCATTAAAAATATTCCACAAAATTCTTATACTTATCAAAATGCTTTGAAGCTTTTAATATATTCATTAATTTTTAGCGTGGTCCAAAGAGCTGCGAATTATTATTCTATGCAAATAATGTACGTCTATTAATCGTATACCATCATATTTTATCTCTGGATTTTAATGTTTTTCCAATAGCGTAGTATATTATATATATTGACATTATGTTGTATGGACTCAAACCAGGTGTCACAACTACCCCCTCAAATATATAGATTCACCCTATCAAAATCCTCTAAAGCTTTTAACAAAAAAGTGATAAGATGAACTAACAAGCAAATTAATGAGGATATGAATGCATTATGCAATTATTTCGCAATTAATGAATTAGTAATTAACAGTGATAAAACAAGTATGATAACTTTGCGCTCAAGTCGGAAATTCAGAACGGTAGCTGATTTTACGTTTGTAATTGACTGTTATGTAATTCACAACTCAGAATCACTGAATGTCTAGGAATAATCTTTGATAATACATTATCGTGGACGCACCATGTCAGTAAGATAGCCAAAACGTGTTTTGCCAGAATCAGAGCGAGCATTCATTTAGTAAATACCTTTCTTGCATGTAAAAGTTAGGGAAATTTGGTACTATCGATTAATTTCTCACACTATTTTAGAAGTTCCGATTCAAACAGAAGAATTGATTTTTTGACAGATTTTAACCCACAGAATTAGTTAGGTAGAAGGGCTTTTCAAGATAGGGTAATGGTTTTTTGGAACAGCTTGCCGAATGATATTAACAAATAGAATCTCTGAATGTTTCCAAGGACAAATTAAAGCGTCATATTATTAGCAAATTCATGGAAACGAAAACTTTCTCTACTATGTAATAAGCGGATTGTTTTTGTTATTTATTTTATTTGACTACTACTGATTTGAAATGAATGTTGTTAAAATAATTTTTTGATTTGATGATATTTATCTGACGGAAAACAAAGTTCATGTGATATATACTTATTTGATGAATTAACGCTCAATTGTTTGTATAAAAAATACAATAGTTTTTTTGATAGCCAACGTAAAAAAATTGCTTGCAAGGGGTTGCGCAAATTGATTGATTTACACTATTAAAAAACTGAATAAAGATAGTACTAATACTAATACTATTTTTAGATACCGCGTGAAGTGAACTCCGTAATTATATGTATTCATGATGCTATTTGCTGCAAAAATATGAGTACTGCCTCTCAGATTTTATCTTTTTCCTTCAGCTCAGCATAAGCTTGCATAATATTGTTTTATTTAACTGGTCATGGAAACCATGATGAATAATACATAGCTCTATACTATTAATACCCAACAGACGCCTCGCGGAGCCCGAACTCAATCGTAGACGACATTGATCACCCATGTCTCTGAAGAGCAGTTGAGTTGAAGATGAGTCGATCAAAGCGTATCAAAATTAAACCTTGCACGGATAGACGGATAGACAAACAAACTAAAAACATAACTATTCTAAATCAAAGATTCCGGTACAGAATAAAATGGTATGGTATACGTTAGCAGGATTAGTTGGTAACTATATTAGCATTGCGTTCCCTATATTATTTGATATCTAAAACAGTTATCCTTTGCAGTAACCGTGTGATCCTTGTGCTTCATAAACGTGTATCCAATTCTCTGGTTAGCAACTTGATAACTACTTGATATCCCGCATTAAGTAGCAACCAAAATGATTCTTGGACAGTATGAAGAGCTGGCCGTTCGGCCACATCCTTCTTCTACATGAATTATCTTTGCCCTCTGCCACCATACAGGGAATTTAGTAAATCAAAAGTTGTAATAAATTTTGGAAGCAATTATTTATCCTATTTATTTGGAGAATTTTTTGTAGCATAGGTCCATTGGCTAAAAGAGTTCTGACACTTGACGGTATTCATTAGGTTTTATTTGGTTCTAAAGTTGGCAGTTAAAATCCCGATTTTCCAAAATAAAATCGAAATGTGGTCTTTGAACCAATTTGTTGAGTGTTGTATTTGAGAGAAGAGGAAAATTTTGTAGGGAAACTTAATTCCACAGCTTTTGCTACTGCTACCAACACCAATACTTGGTCAGCAACAATTTCATACGATCTGCATTTAAATTTTCAATAATTTTACATTCCCTCTGAAGTGACTTGAATCATTGCACAAATTCCACAATAGCTGGAGAACATCCCATCGTACAACACGAGACAAACCAAACCAACAAAACCGAAACTGTCCCAGATCTCATACAGTCGGAAAAGTATTCGTAATGCCAGAGAAATCAATGGACAGTTTCGCCCAACAACCATAGATAAAGCTGGATTGATCGGGTCAAGATTAGTCATCAGCAAAACCAGAACGTACAAGCCTGGCATTCCAATTGCAGATACTGGCTTGTTTAATGCGAGTAACTTCACCAGAACCGACGACATGACCGATGGTTCTTTGAGGAGTGTTTTCAAGGCAAACACGAATTCTTCCTACTTGTTTCTTACAAATGATGAGATCAGATAGTGTACTGATGCCATGAGGAACCACATAGTTATCCGCACTAGATGGTTTCCATTGAAATCATAATCTTTCTGCTGAAACTCGCTTGCCATTAATCCACCTTTTGTCAACGAGACAAATACGTGCGCCCATTGTAAAATTTTAAAACGGTTTTCAATCGCATACAGTTTTAAAAACTGTATGCAATTTTCCAATTTTGCTGATTTTTTATGATATATATGACAATGGTGAAGAATAAAAACACTAAACCATTTTTTGTGGGTTTAACATTTCCAATAAAAATACCGATTGAAGTAAAAGTTATATCCAAGCATCATCTGCCAATATTAGTAATAAGTTTTTCCATTTTTCCTCACAAAAATGTTTGAAAAGTTCTAACATGTTTTTCTTCCTTCAAATTACGTCAAAAGGATTGCGCAAAGTTTTGGCTTATACGTAATCCCGAAAATTAAATGTAAAATAATGTGAATTTTATCTCCACGTTTTAACTATTAATCCATAATCCTGGAATTTCCTCAAATATTTTAGCTTTTGAAATTAAGTGGAATTAATATTCTGCTACTAAATGTAAGCATACGTGGACTATTTAATATTGTATTCCCCATTTCCATGAATTGGCTTGGAAGGAAAGCAGCTAAATGTTTGAAGTAGCAACCAGAATTCTGTGTAAAATCTATATAAGCTTACCTCTGACCCTTTGGCAAGACGTTAACTCAAAATGGCTTTAGGAGTTTACGAAAAGATTACCTTTCAAATGCACTCTAAATTTTTCTTTTACATGAAATATTTCTGTCCATTGCCAACTTACCGGGACTTCAACGAATCAAAAATTGTGATAAACCTTTCACCAAGAAAAGCAATTCCATACGCAATATCCCTTTTCTCCGCCTGGATATTTGCATGGACATCCTTCCTTGCCACAGTTAATTTTGGGTATATCAACCCGCGGCCAAATTTCACTAGACTTAACGCTGCAATTATTTTATTTTCGTGGATTATTCTGGTAGCTCTTGTGTGCATGACGACAATCATATTTGTCTATAATAGAAC
>JAHZMV010005657.1:0-21288 GCA_027743765.1 Coecobrya sp. COE2
TGCGTTTTAACAACTGATTTAATCAGTTTGTAAAATTGCTAAACATCTGGTTAGTTTGAGTTTTAACCTCGTTTGAAGGCATCTTAAAATTATTTTTATTATGTTGATTAATTATTTAACTGCAGAAGTTAACTGGCTGAACCATGTTGAAGAATAATAATTATTCCTTGCTTATTGCCTGACGATTGGTTTGGTTACATGCTAGGTCAGCTGCCTTCGTTGTCCAGCGGTTAGTATCACTGTAATTATCATAAATACCTACAATGTGCACAAAAAATTAAATGAGAAGCATTGAGTTGAAATGAGTAGCAGCGATTTATGATGTACAGCAATGGATAATGTGTACAACTAATTTTGACTCTAACAACGCCCCATAGTAGTTATGCAATGTGGTTCACTACATCTTTACTCTCATCTCTCTCGTTGTGCCACTCGCACTCCACTCACTTCTCATTTCCCATCATTCCTGCTCATGCTTTTCATCTTCCTCAAAAGTGGTCATTATGCAGGAGGAAAAGGGGACTCTTCAATAAAAATTTTACGGTTAATTTGGATGTGAATAGATGTTCAACAATAGCCCATCTTGCAATATAAAAAGTGTAGCGGAAGGGAGAGTTTCAGTTTAAAAAGGACAGGGATGAAGCAAGGGATGACATTCTTTTAATGTTTTTGGTGAGAGTTATATTGACCGCTCTATAATTGTCTTTCAAACTGACTCAAAGGGAGTGTATCGGTATAGATTGATTGTTAACTATCATTGTTTGCTCTAGGATTATAATTATTGTCAATTTGAACGTTAAAATTCATTCCGCGGAGAAGGTCACCTACTCTAACAATGTTTCAAGACTTGGTTAGCCCACTCAAATGGAAATGTACTAATTGCGAGGAGGAGATAATAGCAAATTTGGGAGTTGAATGTGTAGAATGCCACAATGAAAAGCGGAACTTCCGCTTCTGTTTTGAGGTATGTTTAGAATAATTTGCCTAATGAAAGGTTCTACTTAACTGTTGATGGTATTACTAAACTGGATAATGGCTAATGCGTAAAATGAGCATGTTTTATATTTTTACAGTGTTTCTCCTCAGGAGCTGAAATTGGACAGCACAGGAATCACCATAAGTACCGAGTTTTTGTAAGTTTTGCAAAAAATATTGGTTTATAAGGTTTCGTATTGTGTGTAAAAGCAGTTTGCATACTAGTTTGTCATAAAAGACATTTTGAATGTTGTGGTTGGTTTATAGGACTCTGGTAGCTTAGTGTTGAATCTAAATCCAACTCCTAAAAGTAGTGCCACCAGTACGAAAAAGTCTCCAGGACCACCTGCTAGTACAAGCACAGCTATTGAAGGCACTAAATGGTCAGCCCGTGATGAAATTCGTTTGTTGAGTGCCATTGAACAGTATGGATTTGGAAACTGGGAAGATATCAGTAAACATGTAGAAAGTAAAAACGCTGCTGGTAAGTTCCATAAATGTTACAAAAATGTGAAATAATGGAGTGCTAATGAATTAAGTTTATTTGATTTTCATTAATTAATCATTCATTATTTTGCTTCAACAGAGGTGAAGACACATTACGTTAACACATTTGTGAACGGTCTGCTAGGACAGTTAACTTGGCCTACTGGAGCTCCAAACTGTAACGATGTGGTTCGTAATACGTCCACAACAGAATTACCGAAGGATCATACCGTAAATGATGATGAGGAACCCTTGTGGCCAACAAGCAAGTGTCTTCCACCTCTGGAAATTAGTTCTGATCATATGGAATATATGCCAAATTGGGACGATTATGAAGAGGTATTGAAATTTTGAAATCAAGAAAGGCTTTTTTCAGTTTAGTGTAACTTCGATAATTGACACTGTGTTGTACTTTGCTTGCAGGGATATGATCATTCTGAGGACGTAGTCTCAAGGTTGGCTTTTGACCCTGACGATAGTGAATTGAATACTCGTAATCACATCATTATTATTTAAATTATCATTGAAGAACTTTATGCATAGTGTTTGATGGACAATTAATTTATTTTATTTGAATTATAATTTGTTTTTAGGGATGAAACTTAACTTAGTGGATAACTATACATTTAGGTTACGGTTGCACACTAGGCGGAAGTTGACGATGAGATATCAGGAATTAGCTGCAAACTTTTTTGAAAAGGAAAAAGCAAAGAAACGTGGCAGCCTGGGACAAAGTTCTGGGAGTGATGGGCAGTTTGTGGAGTATGAAAAGTAGGTGTATATTTTATTTACATGGTACAAGTCACAAATAATATCATTTCTGGTGAAATAATTGCAATCATTGATTTAACCCACGCTATTTTTGTAGGACGTTACTGGATAAACTTCGTCCATTTGCACAGTTTCTCAACAAAGAAGATCATGAAAATCTCATATACCATTTGGTGAGAGAGGAAAAACTGAAATATCGAATGAGTGAGGTTTGCAAATACAGAAGCTAGCATTTAAATACAATTAAAATAACTTCGAATCATAACGGTTACGTACTTAATACTGAAGGTTTTATGGTAATTTTTTATTGTTTTTATTTTTAAAAGGCGACCTTTTAATAGTTCTAAAAGTAAATAATTAAAAAAAATTATAAAAAAAATTAACAACAATAATAAAATCAAGCTAGGAAAGTAAGAGAAATACTACATTGTACACACCTCTGGGATCAAAAGGTCAAAATTATATTTGAGCCTGATGTAATTTTGTAATCCAGCATCCTGCGAGCCATTCAACCACCTTACTGCATTTGCCTATGTGCATACCTACCTATGCAGCTGTATTACGTAACAAGAATTAATGTTATTTATTCGTCGTCAGTAACTAGTAACTAGTATACCAACGTATGTACATACAATGATAATTATTGGAAATTAAAGAAAAACAAAAAATGTCCCTTCAAACAATAAACGGTTACACTAAACAACTTGAAAGGTTAGACAAAAATAAATGCCAAATTAGCAATTACAGAACATTGTCATTACCTGAGAGTACAGTATAGAAAAAGGCATTTCTTGGATAATAATTTGAAGCAACTGAAAGGGACAATGTATAACAATTCGAACAAAAGGCGGTGTACTTTAATTACGTCACTTTTTGGGTGGGTGGGTGGTGGGCTTTATGGGGTATAGTGACCTGCCATACATTGGTTAATGATAAACATAAAAATGTTCACTAGTCTCCAAAAGCTTTCGAAATGTTACGCCTTAATTTTCATTTATCTTCTGATCATTCTTTGTGCATTGTTGCGTAGAATTCATTATGAGTTGTCATGAGAGAAATTGTGAATGCTGAGGCATCACACAATCTGCGACGCTCAAGAAACACAGAGAGAACAAAGGCGAATGAGAAAGAAATTACCATCGAATAAAGTTCTATGAAGGCGAGTTGGTGTTAGATGAGCTCGGTCTGTGTAAACCAAATGAGAAGTGATACAAAATGCCCCATTTATTCTGACGGTATGCTTGTAGCACGGCGTAATTAGTATTTCTAGGATGTGAATTAGCTTTATGATTGACCGAAAGGATTAATTGACGAAAGTATGATTAAATATGGTCATGGAAGGATGTATGTACTAATTAAGCTTTAATTCTAGTCACGTTTATTCCTTTATTCTCCCCTGCTTAGCAGGCTTATATCAACAATCTGAATTCAAATTCTAATATACTATCCATAAATGTAGGTAATGATTTTTATTATAAATGTCTATCAACTTATATAACTATTTTCTAGACTCTGGACCCTTCTACTTTTTAAACTAAACTTGTAAATTTTGGAATAATAGTTTTAATACGTACATTGGTAGGTAAATAGTAAATACATAAGCTAAAAATTACGCAATGAGTAACAACAATGATTCATATCTCTATATCCAACAAACACACATAATATTTTAAGTTGCTTTTTATGGCAGCAAGCTAACTTTACAGCATAAGAAATCATTTTTTTTCTGGAAAACAAAATGGGTACGGCTTTTAACTTATTTAGTATTGCTCAACAATTAAAGGGAAAATGTACAAAATTAAAAAACCAAGGATTTGAAAAGGAAGGTGGAAAGAATGTATGATTATTTTTGCAAAATAATGTCAAGCACTACTGAACCATCTTTTTTGGAACATAATGGCTAGAGTAAGTAAACCAAGTCAGACATGAGAAATGTGAGAACAAAAAAGCGAAAGAAACAGATTTAGAAC
Organism: Coecobrya sp. COE2; assembly: GCA_027743765.1. NCBI lineage: Eukaryota > Metazoa > Arthropoda > Collembola > Entomobryomorpha > Entomobryidae > Coecobrya > Coecobrya sp. COE2. The sequence continues at coordinate 4,203 of JAHZMV010005657.1, forward strand.
GTTTAATGATAAATGTTTTTTGGCGGTTAGCCATGATCGCTTATTTAACTCTCACACTCTCTGTAGTCAAATTTAAGCTATGATTTTCCGTCGTAGTTACGAGGAAGGAGTGACGGTTGTAGTGTCAGGGGCGAGGACAGGAGTGGATTGCTGACTAGCTTGGCGTTTTTCATACTCTTCAGCTTTCCTCTTGCAGTACTTTTTGTGGACAAACCAATGGACACGCTGACACTCTTGGTCGCAGTAAGCATCAAAATGGCACCGAGAGCATTTCTTAACGCCTCGCTCCTCCCCACAAGCAGCACAGGGGTCATTATCTTGGAATCCCTTGTGGCCGTTTACTACATTTCGGATAACTCCCCAAGCTCCTGGATCATCACCAATCTGTTAGAAAGCAAGAGAGATTAGGAATGTTTTTGGAAGAATAAAGTAAGATGTTAAAATCAAATGTTATCCTTTATAGCGCAGAAATCTTACCGCAAGCTGTGCCAAGTTGGCCACCAGTTGTTGCATCACTGCTGACTGGTGGAAAGGAAATGTTCGGACGCACTCACGGAGCTCACGTTCCAAACCTTCCGGTATTCCAGCAGGCGTATCACATTTTAGCAGCTTTTGTATAAAGCTGTCCACAGGATCCTTGGTTTTTGACGCGTTGGTTACCTCCAAGTGTAAGAATTTCAGCGTTTGAGCTAAACAATGCATTTTAAATGCGGCAATCTCGTTGGTTTCGATGCCCTAGAAAATAGAATAATTGACCGAATGTCATTAAAATTCTTGTTGAAATTAAGGAGCACGCATTGTATAAATATCACACTAATTTACCTTTTTCATTTCTCTTTCAGACATCAGCTCTAAAACCTTGATCACGCTTTCCAGATGGGAGAGTAATATCGTATTCTTTTTTACTGTCAGGGCTACTCTCACCGGATGAAAGTTCACCTAGGTAGTAAAATAATTATTAATTATGGTTCTACTAGACACATTAGTTTGTTAATTAACATGATTATTTTGTATAATATCTAGTCCTACCTGCATAATCAGATTGTGAAGGGAAGTCACACAAAGTGGATCCAACTTTGGGGTCTTTTCCAGACCCTGTGGTTGAGAAAAGTATTCGACATCCTTTCTGTCCACAAAGCTGTTGATCGTCGAGACGCAATTATGGTTTCCAACAAACGCCGCCATTTGTGCAGGGGTCCGGGACACGGAATTTTTCACCATTGGATTGGCCCCTTTCTGGAGCAGTAGTTGGCACAAACCTGCATTTCCTGACAGTCCAGCGAAATGAAGGGCGGTGTAACCGTTATTATGACTGCCACCATTCACATCAGCCCCCTATTTATCCAATAAACAAGAGTTAATAATAAATTACAGACAAGTTACAAACGTTATTAGAATAATTAAAAATTATACCACTAAAATCAGTACTAATTTCAGGTCTTACATGGTCCAAAAGTAGTTCACACATTTCTTTATTTCCCCTGTAGGCCGCGTGCATCAAAGGGGTCATCCCGTGTTCATCCTGACTATCAACCTTGGCCACTCCTAACTTCAGATCATTGGTCACACCAGTAACGTCGTTTTTCGTTATTTTGCTAAAAAAGTCGTTAGGCTCTTCAGCTCCATTTGTAGCCCCACCATCCTTCCCTTCATCCTTTGACACCACTGCCTCATCCGGTTTGGTATCGCTCACGGGCGGTTTCTCACTCTCTGACATGATGGTCATGAATGAAACGGGAGACAGTTAGCGATTCCTTAAAGTGTTATCCCCAGGGCCTGAAACAATTAAACACAACATCAACCATTTGAATAGTTAACCTTGAAACTGTTAAGTATTAAGACTAGTACCTAAATACCTTTTTATTATATAACGCTTTTCAATTTGTCGTCTATCTTATAACCGTCTGATCTATCAACTCTCTACCATTCCACCCAAACCAATTAATCCTAATGCACGTCCCGACAACAAATAAATAACTAGTCTTTCTTCTTCTCTTACAAAAGACCTGTGGACAACTTCCTTCCAATACTACCATATTCCACTATCTACCAATCAAAATTTATATTGCCTATTGACAGATAAAAATATTTCCACAACTCCCACGCTACACGCAACCTATCACTTTGCCTTCTTTTTATTATCCCTCTCAACTAACCTGTTTCCCAATAAATAATTATATTGCGTGCGTGCCTCCAAATCCCTAATCTATCCTTCCAAAGGAATCTCTTGGAACCATCATTTCCAGCCAAATGACAAAACATGTATTAAAATTGATTGATTACACTGCATGTTATATTAAACCGCTTCTTACCTGTGACCTGTCCAGATAGACTTGATTAAACTGACTCTCTCTAGCAAATTAGGTCTCAAATCGACTTCCACTGCCGAATTCACAGAATGGAACTAATCAATTTGTAGTCTATCTAGAATAAAAAACAAGACAAAAAAATACTGTTTTTCTTCCAAAAGTCTGCTGGAAATTAGTTACAAGATTTCCACAAGCAGTAACACTAACATCCAAAACAACCATGTGTACGTGCTATCCTTCTTGCTCGTAAAAATTGCACAAGTCTGAGATGCATGGGAATACTGAGACGGGCTTCAATTCACTTGTCCAGCAGAGCTAACGTAGATGGGAGCAGTGTAGATGAACAGTACTTCTCCAAGCAGTCCGTCAGATTGCCATGCAATCAGCTTCATATTCCAAGAAAACTTGTACAGTTTTGCATCTTATTTCATTTAAGACGATGGAAATTCTGTACCATTTACTAAACTGGAGTAAATTTGTTGCTCTTCTTTACTCCACTTGTTGGAAAACTGTTGACTTTTGTCATCGAGGAAACTAAGATTATTAGAATTATGCGTGTGGGTAGAAAGTATTTTGCTGGCTTATTTTCATGCTTGATGGCAATCCTATGGCAATGGGAAATGAAAAATGCGAATGATAAAAGACCGTGGCGCTTAAAGAGCATTTTCCGGTTTCATGGTTTTTGCTTCTGTAAAATGTATATGCTTATGGCTTTCTGGACATGACCGAGGTGGAATAAAAAAAATGGTAAGTTGGACTTTGTTCCTTTTCACGTCATGTATCAAATGACGAGCTTCATCAAAGAGTCCAGAACAGGTATTTCTCGTTGCAGATCATCATCAGACCAGTATAAAATGTGGAGATGTAGTTTAAGCGAGATTACTCTGTCCTTAAACTGGAGAAAAAATTTATACCTTTGATCCATTAAGTTTTAAGGCTAGAGATAATTAGATATTTCACATGGTAATTCATATTAAATAGGAAAACTTTTCACTTTAAAATGTGTGTTTTTGTGTGTTTTTTATAAAAAATTTATTGATTTTTTATACAATTTTTTTACGTATATCATATCATCATATCATTTATAATGAATCCTCTAAAAACCGATTATGAATCATTTATTTTAATAAGAATAGTAACATATTCAATATTATCACTACAAAACTTTCGTTTGCCTGTCTATTGTATTTTTTTCTCTGGTCTTTTCAATTTGTCTCTGGTGACGTGTAGGTAGTAGTAGTAAGGTAGGTAGATTTTTTATAGATCATCTAAGTTGACTGATCATTTTAAAGTGAGTGTTGTAAAACATATCATTATTACATAGTAACAATTAATAATAATAATAATAATATAGAGAGACGATACGAATTATATGCTAAGAATATTTATCTGTATATAATTTATAATATCTATAATATCCATGTACAAGAGACATTCGTAAAATTAAAAGTTTAAATATTGATTTGTCATCATCAGTAAAAATAATCTGCTTTTCCATTTCTCTTTTTTTTCCCTTCCACTTTCCCCTTCTTTGACATAAATTATATATATCCACCATCATCATCATTCTTACAAATTTCTTTTTATGTAAATCACCTACATCATTTTTTTAGTATTCCTGGTTAATTATCAACCCAATATAGAGCACCAAACTATATAAAGTTAGTTAATTAAATTCTGAAACAAAAAAAAACTCTAGTCGTTTTGTGTAAAGTTAGTAGCGTAAGTTTATTTTCTCGTCAAAAATTGGGGCAATATGAGAAATGGGATTTTTAATTAACTAAAACTATAACTACTATATATACATATTATTATTTTATCATGTAATTAATTTTTTTTATATGATGAGTTGATTCTATGATAAAAATGCTGTGTGTGTGTAAGATATTATAGAAGAATAGACAGAAAGATAGATAGAGAGAGAGAGAGAGAGAAAACGAGTGACTAGAGACAAAAAAGAAAGTTAGCAAATTGTTCCATTAATTATTATATATTTTTTATATATGTTTCCATCTACGAAAATCAACAACAACAACAACAACTTTTTTGGTGATAGCATTTCTTAATTTGTGGTGTTTTTGCTAAAAATATAATTTGTGTATATTATTTCAAAGTTTTCTTTTAGTTTTTGTTTTCTTCCTTACACAGTATATATAGAGTAGTATGTAGTACTTGTTCTAAAAATTCTAAAATATTTTATACAAGTTAGCATCAAACATTTTTTGCGTGTTAATTTAATAATAATAATAATAATTTAATAATAAGAGTATACATACAGAGATGTTTTTTTTGGTGGTATAATTTTCGCATAAATAGAACATTTATTATCAATTATACAATTATTATTATCATTACTATTATTATAGCGTTTTTGTAATTTTTCTTCCAGAGGGAAGTAGATGAACACATTATATTATAGCCAGATAGATAAGATGAATGGATATGGTGACAAATATATTTACACAAAGTTGTTTTTTTTATTAAGACACTTTTTAAAAAAGACAATTTATTTTTTTGTTGCTACAATTACTATACATACTAATAATATTAATATCAAATTATTGCTCTCCGAATAAAAGTATCATATCTCTTATCGCTTATCTTCTCTTCATTATTGCCGCAAGCTGTACTGATATAATAATAACAATAATAATAATAAGAGTATTAGTCATAATAAATTATTGTTATTAAATTTCCTTCCTTGTTTGTTTTTTTTATACAGTTAAAAGGGTTAAAACGGTTCCGACGAAGTACTGTGACGGTGTTGAATAAAGTATATATTTTATAGTATTTAGTTTTTTTATGGATATTTTTTAACAACAACAACAAATGTAGTAATAATAACAGAAGTATGTAATAATAATAATGTGGTTTTTTATACAATTAACTTTTTTTTGATATCATGTCATTATCGTCTATAGAGTAGTTATAATATATAAAGGCCGAATCTCATGGACACAGGCTCAGAATCAACTGAGCTTGTGCTGAGGTGTGGTAGGCAGGTTGAATTTTTTAAATTAAGATTTAATTAGGTTTCTGGTCACGTTTAGCGCCTCTCCTCAACGCTGGGACCTGTAAATAGATAGTTGGAAAAAGAAAAAAACAAGAATCTTGATTAGAATTGGAGCATAGACACCATGTAAAAAGCATTAACCGTTTTTTTTAGTAAAAACTACATTTTACCGTTAAGTTACCGTTCTATTTAACGATGTAAACTATGTAAACTATATAGTACCTATGTCAACTATGTCAACTATTTACTAAATTTTGTACGGTGGATGACTACTAATTATGAATGAATTATGCTACATTTTAAACTAGCATTCCGACTTTTCAACAATTCTTTACTATTGTACCATACCAGAGGGGTATAGGGTTCTCAGGAAATTTTCATGCTAAAGCTACAAGACTGATTGGGAAAAAAAACTTCTAAAATCGTTTCATTGTTAATGAAAGAAATAACGGGGTTCAAATGTTGGATAATTAAAATCATGCATTATTTGTTTTACTGTTAATGGGTCTAATTGGTAAGGTCTCCAAACTAAAATCTTTCTAGGGTACAAAAACACTAATTTCAAAAGTTAGTGGAACTAAGGATCAGTTAAGGTTACTTTGAATTGAATGAATGAATAAATAGTAGTTTATTTTCTGTACCATTAACTTATAGTCAGAGATTTTTTTGTTTTTGTAGGGTTGGATTTTTTGTGTGTATATTTTTTAAAATTTATTTTGACAAGGTAATAAAAGGGTTTTTATCCAGCACTTCATTTGACCGGCTTAGCTGAGACGTCAGGGCCTGGATAATCATAACAACAAAATAACATTGATAATAAATGAAAAAAATGCAGGGGCCATTCCATAATTTTAGCAGGTCATCACATAATAAAAACTATGCATGTTTTTTCTTCAAACTCAAAAACACAAGGGTCAACCTAGAAAACACTGTTGAATCATCAACTCTCAAACTATATCACAAATATATATACGGAAACAATCTGCACATAATAATAATATGAGTAGTATTTAGATTTCCAAGAGAGAAAAAAAAATAAAACTTGAATTAATAATAATTAATTTAATTACCTTTGTAGAATCAGAGCAAGAACAGCATCAGCAGCAGCCGACAAGACAGAAGACGACAAAACAACAAAAAACGCACGCAACGCTGCGCTGTTGTCCAGCGACAGGGGACGGAAACGAAACAAGAGAGGAGCAGCGACAACCCAGCGAGCGCCAAGTACTTATACGCTTTTACTTTCAACTTATACAAACGCTTTTTTTTAACGGTTTATAGCGGAGAGCGTCAGCGCATCAACTAGGTTTTTTTATAAGGGCACCCAAAAGAGTAAAAGCAGCGGGGAACATAAAACCCGTTTAAAATCACTAAATATAAAAACCGTTTCAAACAATAATATGAGCGTCGACACCCGCAACGGCTAATTTAACAGACACGACAAAACAAATTCATATATATAGAAAAAAAAACGACAAACCAAATCCTCCTGGACATCCGCAATCATCAGAGCAGCTTATTGAAAAAAAGCACCTTAAAAATATTATGCATTTGTATGAATGCCTGCACAGCAATATGTAATTATTTTGGTTTTTTCCAACAAGCTAATCATGTTTCACGTTTCAACATTTTATATATTTTTTTATTAAAAAACTTTCATCTTTTTAGGTAATGGTGATTGATGGTGATGACGATGTGCATAAAAATCAACATTATTATTTTTTTATACCATTTTAAATAGTTCTCATATAATTTTTTCTCCTTAAAACGTATTCCTTTTTTGACGACATTATATATTTTCCCATTTTTCCCTCTGACTTTTTTAATGACGACGAACCATGCTCTTTGTTTTTTGTAGGTTTACCACTAATTAATTATTGTTTACTGTTTTTGTATATGCATTATTTTTCATTCATTACTAAATACAATACAACTATAATGATTAATTATTATCGTAGCAGAGACTCAACATGCTCACTCTTACAACTTCTACAACAACAATTATATGTATACAACATACACAATGAACAATACCGCGTACTAAAATTACTAATTAATTTTATATGGATTTTACTCATATCATGTCCTCTTGTACTACTCAAAAACGAGCCTGTTTTTTTTTTAAAATCTGTCTTAATTAGTTCAGTAGTGCCATGGTAGGTTAAAAAATTTAATGGATAGCATTATGTAATTTTTTGAATCATAAAATTTCTTTCATGTGTGTATTCAACAAAACAATTAGTGTGCGGCAGTCCGTTAAAAAGTATCCTTTCTTTAAAAAGAAAATGGGTGAATGAATGATAGAATATGAGTAAGAGAAAAAAAAAGATTAATGTCAGGTCAATTATAGAAAATAATTACGTGAAAATGAAAAATAGTGATGGTGGTGGTAAGTGTAACGACCTTTATGTAGTGTACATATTTCTTTTTGTATCTCGAGAGGCACACAATTAGACAGTTAAACTTGTTTAAGTTGTCTAAACTAAATGTACCATAATATATTTTAATTTGAGAGAGAAAGAGAGAAATTGTTCAAAAAAATAGTTTCTCATCGTCGTCAAAAAAGTTAATTCTGATTATCTCAAGTTACCCCAATACCTTCTCAAGTATAATATGTAGCTATAGTAATATGTGTGTAAGGTATTTTTATCAGTTTTTTGTAACTACTTTTTTTCATTTGAACTCCTTTTATACAAAAAATTGAAACGAGAAAGGAACCCGATCACAAAAACTAGCTCAATATTGTTGGCCTATTTGTTAAAGTTATCAGTATTTTTACTTTATTGACTTTCACCCAAAAAATTTTCCTTTCTCTTTCTCTCTTTCTTCCCTCTGCCTCTGTCGCTTTTTTGCAATGAATTTTTTAAGAACACTTGGTTGTTTTTTCCTCGTAAAAACGTATCAAATAGACAAAATTACAAACATTCATTAGGCTCGACCTAATCTACGGTCAGTACACAAATTACTCTATTTTTTTCCTGTATTTTCAAGAATTGACCATTTTGAAAAAAAGCTACTTTAAAAATTTTGTTTAAAACTAGGATCGTTGTATTGTTCATATTGTTCATTTGTCTATAAAGTAAGTACGTTAAAAGTGAAAGGACCTCAACTACACCACCTACTACGTAGTCGTCGTTGTTTTTTTTTATTTTTGTGGAGAAGAAATTCCTGTAATTATTGCACATTTTACAAATTCGTCACTTACAACGAGTTAGCCCTGTTTTAAATAAAGCCATGAGAGAGCAGTAGAAAAGTAGTGACTACAAAAAAATAATCAACTTGGTGCTACCTACTACCTAGAGCTCACATAGCGTAGTTTAAAAAAATTTGACAAAACCCTTGGTTTTGGGTATAAAAAAAAGGGTTAAAATAAAACTGATCGTCATACTTGATATTTTTTTTCTGCTGGACGCACATACGCAACCACAATTATGCATACAATTATAATCATAATAGACACCATAATGAATAATGACACTAGCTAAATATTGTACTCGTTAAGAGCCTGTTTTAATTAAAATACACACAAATATATTTATATATTATATATATATTAATAATTAAGATGACAAGACAATACACAGTTTCTTTTAAAAACGATTATACACGCATTATTTTTTTTCTTGTTTTATACAAACACGATTATTATTTTTATCCGCATAAATTCAACAGTTATCATCAATCAACAAACATATTGTTAGTATGGTAGTACTTAATTTTTTTTTCCTGAATATGGACTCTGAATTCGTTTCAAACAATTAATCAACAATCAATCATTCTTTATAGCACGACAACACACAACATACACTCCGCCAATTATTTTTTTTTGGGACATTTATTAATTGTGGTAATTGCCTCGTTTTAAACTTTCATTATTATGCATGTTCTTTTTAACTATACTTTTTTATATGGTTTTTCACCCATTCATACACACGGGGCACTTTTGTACACTTTTCATGCAAAACATGTATTCTAAAAATTGCAGTAACAACAACGCTCTCAAACTTGTTTGAAAAATTCTTTTATATATACAATAGCAAGAATACTATCAATAGTAATAATAATAATAGTTAACTAACTATATTCACTAATTATTTATATCAACAATTGACTCGGTTTTTTTATATCCCCTTCTTAAAATTCTTTTCTTAATAGTTAACCGTGTTTCCAAAAAAGTTTTATGCTGATAATAATGATAAGAATAATAATAATGCACACACGTCACGTCGTCTTAAAATCGACTTGTTAATAATTTTTTTTTTCTCGCCCTTTCCCTATTTTCATTCGTCGTCATTGGCGTCTTCGTCTTAAGTACATTATCATTATTTTGTTTATAATTTAAGAATAGGAGTAATAAAAGTACGAAACAACGACGGTGTATAATAATATTTATCTAAATAGATTATTATGTACATCAACTGTATTTTTTTCATATACTTTTCTCTCCTTTTTGAAAACAAAATTTCACAACACTAAACCCACCTTATCTTTTATGAAGGTTATCAATATTTTTTTTTTGATTTTTATCATTTTGTATCCGAAACAAAAATGATAAGTGAAATGGATGGTATATATTTTATGTTTTACTTTATCGAGAAAACGGTTGAATTTTCAACCCTATTTGGTATTATTTGAACGGCAAGCGCAGTTAAAACAGAGAGGATCCAGTCCACTGTTTTTTTTACGATATAACTAGAAACTGCTCGTTCATTGTTGTAGAAAAAAAAGATTTATATTTTTTAGGACGACCAGAGGTTTTTATTTTCATTATTGTAATTTCCTTTGTTGGTTTAAATTAATTAGTAGGAGTCTTCCTTTTTTTCTTGTTCTACTCTACCACTAACCAACTTGAGATGCTATATAAATATATAGTTTAATGGTAGTTTTTTTAAAGTCTACTTTCTTAAAAGATCTTTTTCTTTTGTTGTTGGGTGAAGCAGTAGTAAAAAGTAAAAACCTAACTTTGTACACCATGAGATGAGAGAGGAGAGATGTGATGATGACAGATGAATTATTACATCTTATTCATTATTTTTCCCTTCTGCACATCTACATCATATCTAGTTATTGTAAAGACAAATCATGACACGATATTTAGTTTTTCTGTTTCATGTACTAAAAAATTTTATGTATGAATTTTTTAGCTAAAAAATGTAATCTAGCTTTTACTACTTCTCTCTAATTATTATAATATTTATTACTTTTGACACTGTATGATAACAACTATGTATCATCTTTTTTGTCACAATTTTGCAGAAAATACGTAGCAAAAACGCCACACTGTGTGCGTTATTGGAGATTATTATTGAGAATCTGTTTTTCTTATAAAATACTCGTCATCCAGCTAGAGTATCTTTTCATTTTTTCTCATTTTCTCTTTTATCCCTTCAATCATATCTTTGTAGTCATCCTGATTTCGGTAATTGGAAAATAATGAAAGTGAATCAGAGAAGGTCTGATATTTAACACTAATGTAGTTATAGTATCAAGTATATAGAGTATATAATAGTTTTTAGTCTAAACATTAATTTTTCTTGATCCCTCGCTCAACATCAACACAAAATTGTTATAAAGTTTTAATTCTTCTTTCTTTACTTAACTGCTTTGTTTTCTCTAGCTTTCAACAGACAGACAATGCCTATAACTGGAAATAAAAAATGCTTCCCTGATGTTGCTCAAATAAATAATTGTTGTTAACGTTTCAACTATGCGCATATGTCTGTTCTCTGCTAGTAAAATCAAATAGTTAACTGTATAACCACACCCATATAAGAAGAACAATTAAAAGTTAAAGCAAAAAAAAGAGCTCCTAACGTGTTGTATTGCTGATGTCGCCTGCTTTTCTGACTCGATCAATACTGACATAGTGTGTGTGTGTATGTGGGCGTCTCATTCTCTATCTAATTTCTAGAATAATTTAGCACTGTTGATGTTTCGTAGCTGCTATGATGCTGCTGCGAAAAACTTTCTTTTAAATTAAAACTGTATCGAGGCTGTCTTCCTCGCTGGTTAAAATAATTTGTATGAAGTTCGTAACTCTCCCATTAAAGCATGGACTGATTCGCGATTTACAGTTAAAATAGTGTGTGTGTCAATATGTATGCTTATATTAATTAAAATTAACTAAAAGTATAATAATAATAATGATAAAAAGGAAGGTACAATTCACATGATAAAACAACCCCCGCTCAAGACGCACCTTTATCCCTGCAATATTTTACTACTCAATCCATACTATTTTTCATAATAAAAAGGCATAAATATGTTGACGGACGATTATGACCAAGACGACAAAATAGCGAACGAACGAACGACACAAAAAATAAAAAGACAAACACGAATAGTAATAGTAGTAGTAGTAGTAATAATTCCACTAGTAATAAAAACAGATTTTTTAAGCGAATACGCGACAGAAACTAAAAAGCTGATCCTCACCAAAATGATTTTTTTATGCTTGATTATATATTACTACAGATAATAATTATTATGACTTTTTCTTTGACTTGCGTTGTAGTACTGACTTTTCATTTCTCTTTCTAAGATGGCATATAATTTAAGTTAAACAACGACAGCCTACTCAACAATCAATTTTTTCAATCGTTTTTTTTGTCTTCGTTTCTAATAACTCATCATTTCCTTCACCCTACTACATACATTCCCCGTCTCCGAACATCTTTAGAAAAACTACCTAAGTCTTTTTTTATCTTGTTTATAAAGACAGCCCTTTTCCTATCTCTCTCTTTTTTTTCCATTCCATCAGCCTTGAATCACAAAAGTGACAAATTTTTTAGACCATAAAAATTTTCATCAGTAACAGAAGTAGTTGTGTTTCTAGTCATTATTACAAGTCTTCCTGGCTGGATATAAAGGCCTGAACTTGAATTTCCTTTGACAAAATTTGTATCACAAGATTATATTATTACGTTTTAGTATAATAGACTAACGCATATTCCTGCAAGTTGTTTAACAATAATAATAATAATTAGTAGTGTTTTTCTCGTTAAAACTCAACTTTTTTCCTTTCACTTGACAATAAATGTATTAGGTTAAATATAATATACTTATAATCGAAACTGAATTACTTAGCACACATGTTTGTAAATCTCAGAAAAAGAAATTCCATCAAGTCAGTAACGTTATTAGAGTTTTTAGTAAGTTAAATATAAAAAATTATAGTATTAGTTGTTGTAGTATTGTTAGGTTTTAAATTGAAAAAAGAGGAATGCTCAGGTGAGAGAATGTTTCGGTTAGAAATTTGTAGCTTGTTCCAGTAGTTTAGTTTTTAGTTTTTAGTAGTAGCGTCACAAGAAAAAAGAAAATACAAAAACCTGTGTTTGTCGACGCTTACTCTTTTCTTTCACAATAAAAAGTAATAATTAAGTTATAATTATTAGGGTTATTAATCATTCAGCATTATAAATAATCCTTTTTAAAAAAATGCAGATCTTGTTTTGCTAAACAATTAGTTCCTGGACGCTGATTATTTTAGCAATATTATTAGTAGTAGTGTATATTATTGTTATGGCTTGAGTAAGAAGCTCAAGACATTATTTGACTGGTTTATGTGTATTTTTTGTAGCCTTTTTCATCATTTTGTGTAAAATCATAATAATAATAATCATAGTAGTAATGATATTCAGACGCGACATACGCAGTAGTAATAGTAATAATAGTGTAATAATATGCCACGACATGACGAACCGTAGGACACGACGACATTGCAGTAGTAAAATTATAAAGATATTTAACTAATAGTAGTAATGATATTCATCATCTCTGTATGATCATAATAATAATAATTTGTTAAGTTAGAAAAAAATCTCTCAGCTAAAGGTGATGAGCACACGTTAAAAGGGGAAAAACACGAAGACACCAATAAAGTACACAGCCCACATCAGCACAATCCCAGGACAATTTAATAAAATCTGCTTGCCTTCAAAGTATTTGCGGGCGATGAATTTGAGCGTTTCATCGATGAGAATGACTGGGATGGAAAACTTCATTACGGCCATCCATTCCTCTCCGTTCAGCGGAGTGACCTGGAACACTTTCTGCAGGGGGGAAATAACAAAATGGAATAAGTTAATTTGCTTAAATCAACAGACGGTGCAGCTGGGTAAGGTGAAAAGTAGAACGTACCGAAAGGATTTCAACGTAGAGGATGACAAAGTGAAGAGTCATGGAAAGAATCATGGCCAAGAGCAACCAGATGTTAACCCATGGGGGCATGACGATCAGAGACTGATTTTCAGACAAGCTGTTCATGGCGTTCAACATTTCAATGGTGACGAGCACAGACAGAGCCATGGTCATTGAGTGAGGATCATGGAAAATGGAGCAGTCGATTCCCTTGAAGTCTTCGCTGTCTGGGGTGCATTGCAAATGGTGGGTCTGTAGAGCAAATATAAACAAAGCAATAGTTAGCGTCATGATTCTCATGCCGAGTAAATAATCATTGAATGTAATTGGTAGTGAGAAAGTATTGACTTACGAGTTGGTAATAAGAAAGTCCGGGACCCTCAGAGTAGGTCATGAACCACCAGGTAGCAGCTCCAACAGTGGCAGCACCGACGTATCCACCAACAGCCATGTAACGGAAGAACAACCAACCGGAGATCAAGCTCTCATTAGCCCTACGTGGTTGCTGTAGAAATAGAAACATTAGAGTTTAGTTTACAAAGTTACTGCCGCATGTAGCATGGGATAATATAAAGAAAGCAGTTTGTTTACCTTGTTCATGATGTCCATGTCGGGTGGGTTGAAGCCGAGGGCAGTGGCTGGGAAACCATCAGTGACCAAGTTGACCCAGAGAAGCTGTACTGGAATAAGAGCCTCAGGGAGACCAAGAGCAGCAGTCAAGAAGATGGAGACGACCTCACCAATGTTGGAAGAAATGAGGTATCGGATGAACTGTTTCATGTTGTTGTAAATGGCACGACCTTCCTCAACGGCAGCGACAATGGTGCTGAAGTTGTCGTCAGCCAACACCATCTCAGCAGCGGACTTGGCGACAGCAGTTCCAGAACCCATGGCAATACCGATTTCAGCCTGGAGAGAGAAGGAGTTTACCATTAGCAATCATAAATATTCCAACTTATATATTTTACGTAATATTTTAGATTATTGCAAAGCGTACCTTCTTCAAAGCAGGGGCATCATTGACACCATCACCGGTCATGGCAGAGATCTCATTCATGGATTGCAAGTACTCAACAATCTTTGACTTGTGGGAAGGCTCGACTCTGGAGAACAGACGGGATCGGGCACAAGCAGCTCGTTGTTCAGAGATTGGCAGATCATCAAATTCACGTCCAGAGTATGACATTCCAGTAGTATCTTCATCTTCACCAAACACTCCAATACGTCTGCAGATAGCTTCAGCAGTAGCCTGTAAATATACAATTTATGAGTGAATATTAAATCTTACGACAAATAAATGATAGCGTGTATTATCAACGAAAATTCGTTATGATTTTGTAAACATTAAAATAGGGTGATATTAGCACTATAAGTGACACATTTACCTTTAACAACACTACACTTTATTTTTATCTCCTTACCTTCTTCCATTTGGTTTCCATATCTTGACGGCAGATAATAGCAGCTCCACGACGGTCCATTCCAGTCTTTGACAAGTTGTATGGGTTGATCTTTTCGCCGAGGACAATCAAGGCAGTCTCAGTGGCTTCACCGACCTTCTCGAAAGCTTGTTTGAATTCGTTAAAGTCAATAGCTGAGTCGTTACACATGACACAAATGGTTGCGATTTCCTGCAGAGCTTCGAAGTCTGAGCCCTTGACTTTTTGTCCTCGTTGGAAGACCTCGCCAATTGGTTCGTAGGTGGATCCAGTGATTTCAAATTCGTGGACGCTGATGTCACTTCCCTCAATCCTGTCGAAGATGAACATTCGGCTAACGGACATCTGGTTGGTGGTGAGAGTTCCGGTTTTGTCAGAGCAGATGACAGATGTGCAACCCAAAGTCTCTACGGATGGGAGAGATCGGACAATGGCGTTCTTGGCAGCCATACGACGGGTACCCAAGGCAAGACAAGTGGTGATGACAGCGGGCAAACCTTCTGGAATGGCAGCGACGGCAAGAGCGACAGCAATCTTGAAATAGTAGATAGCACCCTTGATCCATGAGCCACCGTGAGCGGGATCGTTGAAGTGTCCAATGTTGATAGCCCAGACAGCAACGCAAATGATGGAAATGACCTGAGGGGGAGAGCAAACAAAACCAACAAAATAAGACCATGCACAACATATTATTCTTTTAGGGAAATAATAATTACTTTTCTTTAATTTTGCATACCTTGGACAATTGTTCACCAAACTCGTCGAGTTTCTGTTGAAGGGGAGTCTTGATCTCTTCGGTCTCAGACATTTCAGTTCGGATTTTACCAATAGCAGTGTTAAGTCCAGTGCCAATGACAACACCACGAGCCTTACCAGCAGCAACATTGGTACCGCTGAAGAGAATGTTCTTTTTGTCCTGGTTGACAGCCCTGGGATCAGGAATTGGCTCATTGTGCTTAATTACGGATACAGACTCTCCAGTCAGGATAGACTGATCAATTCGCAGGGTGGTGGACAAGATTTTCACGATACGGATATCAGCGGGGATTTTGTCACCAACTGCATGAGAAAGCGTTTATCGTGATTAACATTGCTCCTCCATTGCATTAATATACTTATAGCTTTTATTTTTTACTATCATCTGAATTTTATTACCTGAAATTTCAACCATATCACCAGGCACAATTTCACGGGCACGAACCTTCTGTACACCAGACTTGTCTGAACGGACAACTTTGCCCATTTCGGGTTCGTATTCCTTTAAGGCTTCAATAGCACTCTCGGCATTCCTCTCCTGCAGAACACAGCACAAACGCATGGATTAAAACAGGAGTTCCTTCCGCAATTTTCGAATTATTATGTAAATTTCTTCACAGAAAATCTTACCTGCCACACACCGACGATAGCATTGGCAATCAAAATGAGCAAAATAACAAAGGGTTCAACAAAAGCAGTGATACCTTCACCCTCATCATCGTGTTCTTCAAAACAGGCTAAAACCTATGCATAGCAAACAACAAAAAGGAATACATGATTTTCCCCGTCATTTAAAGATTTTATTAATGTCCATTAGTTGTTTATTATCATTCTACTTACGAAGGAGATGATAGCGGCAAGAAGCAAAATTTTGACTAACAGATCATCGAATTGTTCTAAAACCAACTGCCATAATGTCTTGCCCTCTTCAGCGGGAAGTTCTAGAAGAAAACAGAACAAATAAGGCGTTTACATAAGCATTTTAATTACAATATTAATTTCACTAGTTATTAGCAGCCTTCATAATCATGACATTATTTTTTCCTCTTTAAATTTTGAGGCGTTCCTCATAATCATAAAATGCATCGCGTCCTTGTAATAAAAACGCAATTAACTAGCTACTAATAACTAATGCAATTTATATTTTAAATTATACTCTTGAATTTCTTACCATTAGGACCATATTTCTCTTGGTGCCTTTTTACTTGATCAGCAGACAATCCCTTCTCAGGGTCTGTTCCAAAATAATTAACTACCTCCTCCCAAGTCTTCTCGTGGCCGTTATCCATGGTGGCCACCCAATTTAAAAATACTACGACGGTAAAAACTTTCCAACAACTTTCTTTTCAAAACTTCACCAAAAAACTGAGAAACTCCTCTTTCCTTGTTGATCCTCTCCAAAAATTGGCAAGATCTGTACAACAACACAA
>JAHZMV010005658.1:0-45721 GCA_027743765.1 Coecobrya sp. COE2
AAATTAACTGTTACGCCTTAAACACCACTTTATATCCCAGCAAACCCCTCACCTAACCTTTCAACCCCCTTTTTTCAGCAAAAAACACAGCTTCCTTCCTAACCCCAATTTTAATTACTAATAAATTGCTATTCCAACTACTAATCCTAACTACTAATTGTTTCACTCCCAAAAAACCATCAACCATCAATTAACTCTAAATTACTCTCACCCAGTCATAAATAGCTCAAAACCCACACCTCCACTATAAATTCCCTTTTTTCACAGAAAAATACGATTTCCTTCCTAAACCCCTTCCTAATTAGTAATTAATTACTATTCTAACCATCAACCCCAATTTCTAATTATTTTACTCCCAAAAAACCATTAATTAACTTTTTAACAACCCAACCAGTTAAAAAATAACCCTCAACCCTCACCTCACCTTAAAAACCCCTTTTTTCTGCAAAAACGCAGATTCCACCTAAAACTCACCTCCCCAATTAATTATTCCTCCAACAATTAACCACAATTTTTAATTGTTTTCCCCAAAAAACCAACAAACTAATTTTTAACCACTCAAGCAGTTAAAAAGTAACTCCAACAGAAAGACTCTGAGCTCGGCTAGCACAAAAAGCCAAATGGCAAATGGCGACCCACGCTTCTCTCCCGTCGCGTTTCTTGATCAGTGGACAAAAGTGCTTTCTTCTCCAAAAACTCACGCCACTACCACCCCGCTTATCAGAGCAAACCTCAAAAAACTCGAACACAACGCGTCGTTGATAAGCTCCGCCCTTTCTTCTTCCTTTTTCTAGCGAGCTGCATGGAACCTCAAGTTCACCTTCACCAAAGCAGCAAGAGAGAGGAGCGGAAACGGTTTTGGAATGCAAGCTGGATTGATGGAAGAGGTGGATGATAGGCAAATGAGATTTGTTCACAAAGCACTCATGGATGATGACTGGAGTAAAATGAGATAAGGATGAAGGAAACGGCGATTATACACAGATTTATGCAGGGAACGATTAATTAATTTCAAGTTATCGCTAATTGATATAGCCACTTAATGTGTATAGCCGAGTTTTTAGAGGGTTATTGGGTAGGTATATAAAGTGGGATTGATAAAGCCGAATTTGAGTCCAATTTCCTGTTCTTAATTGCATTTGAATTTTTTGTGGAAGGGGATAAAAATATGTTATCAGTTTTATGCAAAAATTTGTAGTTTTCGGGTGATCATTTCTTGTAAAATCTTGAAAGGAAGTAGGATTGAAGAAGATTGATGATTTACTTTTTCATGTAAA
This sequence comes from Coecobrya sp. COE2, assembly GCA_027743765.1. Taxonomy (NCBI): domain Eukaryota; kingdom Metazoa; phylum Arthropoda; class Collembola; order Entomobryomorpha; family Entomobryidae; genus Coecobrya; species Coecobrya sp. COE2. Next base: position 1,278 of record JAHZMV010005658.1, read on the forward strand.
TACTCTGTGGGCATTATCTATTATTGAGGAAAAATGGAATCCGAGCACTGGACACTTTTTGGTCTTGAATCAAGACTAATTGATGAGTGATGATGGTATCCTTTGTTGCATTGCATTGTTGAGATTTTGAGCTGGTAGCATCATCACTAGTAGAACAATGGAGCAAAAGTAAAGAACGTTGGTTCATGTGCTGCATTGTTGAGGATATTCTTTGAGTTTATTGTTGCGCTGCATTTCTATGTAAGCTTAAGTATATATGGCAGTTGCCGTGAGATAGAGCAACAGTAGGTTTTTCAAAATCAAATATACGTGCATAAAAATTCATGATTGAAGTAACGAATAATATGTCTAATTATAAATGTTTAAGGAATCTTGCAGATTAAAACTGTATTTAAATGGCATTATTTTCTGATTAATATTTTAGCCCAGGCGCATTCAAACATTTTATGTAAAATGATTTTAATGTACATATATAATATGACAAATGTTTAATTATTTTCCACAGAGATATACATAGCAACATTTTCTTTTCACCGTTTAATTAGTAATAACGGATTTATAACTTTAAAAAGCCATTAAACAATTTTGGTATAGCCAAAGTTAGTATTATTTTTCTGTAAAAAGTTCGTTGACAGGTTTCTTTAAGAGAAACAAGCCTTCCTGGCAACTTCCCCCGTTTTTCGGAGAAAGCCAAAGTGACAGTATAAATCGAGGACACGGATGTAAATAGAAGCTGCTGCAGTGGCAATGTATAATTTTACACAGGATAGTATTATACCTAACACGAGAATAGAATAAATAATTAGTTGTAGGTTTATCTTCTCCGTAATTACAAATTGCTAAAGACTTTATCCTCCTGTTGTCATGATGGAGGAGTCAATAAGAAAAATTATTCACATCTTAAGAATGCCAAAGATATAATATGCATGCATACATTGTAACCGCAAAACATTGGCTAAAATTAAGAGTTGCATGAGATTGTCCACGACAGCAATAATATTCCGCAGGGGCTAATAACCAATACCACCTATTTAGCATAGAATACACATTAAGAATACATTTATATATTTTTTCAGAGAGATAGTAAGAAAAAAATCCTCTTCTTGGTCGTTCCTCTTTTATAAAATGCTTGCTTTTTCTTGCTTCTTTGTAGGCTTGGCTTTTTGGCTTCTTCATCTCTGAAAAGTAGACTTGAATGAAACTCAAGTAGTAAATGGCGATGGTGGCAGGGCATGCCATGACACCAGACTGGCAGGTATAAACAATATTCAATTCAGTGCGAGAGTACATGATTTGAATATTAAATCTTGAAGAAAAAGAGACGAAGAAAGAACAAGTGGGTAGGAGGTGGCAGCAGCAGCAGAAGAAGATGAAAATTCCAAAGAATATAGTAAAACATATTGGTCATCTCACAACATCATCTTCTTTGCCACTACTACTGCTATCTTAATAAATATATATGCAATATTAAAAATATACACACAAGAAGAAAGATTTTGTTGTATATAGTCATCTCTGAGAGGAGATGAAACAAGTTGGCACAAAAGTCACCATCTTGGTAATCATTGCATTGCGCACACACACGGGTCTTGCCACCACCTTCACTAACTTTAAACATATTTAAGAAAATTGCTTATCTTTCTAAGTTGTATGTGTAGTAGGGTGACGGAGTGCGTAGGTAAATTTTCAATGATCACCATCACAACCGACACCAACCACCATTTTTACTACTGGTTACTACTCTACTACGACGCTTTCGACAACTAACTTTCGTAAGGTAGCCAGAGTTGTAATGGTAGTCCTTTCTTTTAAAAAAATGAGTTAAAAGCCTCTTCAGAAAATATGTATGCAATTCAATAGAGTATTATTATTATAGGGAAAAAAGGGGAACTCTTATAACATGAATGTATGAAGATTTGAAGGAGGAAAAGACACACAAAAGGGTCGAGATCGGAATCTTTTAAGAAGCGAATATGATAATTTTCATGTATTGTGTAGTAGCCTATTTGATCCTTCGAAAAACTGCATCATCTCTCTCTATCAATCTGTCTTTCAATAGGATTATATCCTGAAGATGTGAAAATAAAAAGGTGATGCATCAAAAATGGCGATGACTGACTAAATACAAAAGTAAGGAAGCATAATATTTATAGTAAAAGCAAACACAATGATCATCATGACGACTTTCAACAATTTAAGCTAATCATAACAGGTGTACGGGAAAGAAGCGGAAGTAAAAAACTTCTTTCAAGAGAAAGCTTTTCTCATGAAACTTTTCCCAAAAGTTATTTCCGTCACTTTAAATGCAATTTTTACACAAGTATCGTGTGACAGACTTAAAATGTGCGAAATATTTGCAAAAAAATGGAAAGAGAAATTCATGCAGAGACGGACAGATTGTCAAGGGAAAAACCAGTAGTGAAAAGGTTTATGCTTCTGACCTTTAAATAATAAAATAATAATAATAAGTATTAATATGTACATGTATTCAACATGCACCACGTAAATCATAAGTGGACAGCTTTTTAGCACAAAGTTGTATGTAATACTCATATATATATTCTGTTACAATCACACTGTATATGATTGTTGTAAATGTGCAACTACTTGTTTAAAAATCTTGTTGTCGAAAAAAGAGAAAGAGACGTAGTTTATGGTAATAAGCAACTGTACACACACACAGAAAGAGCAACATCTTTCTTTACTGAGCTTTGAACTTGGTAAAAATATTTTTCTGCTATATAGTCATTATTATTATATGATTGTTGTTACAAGGAAAGATGTCGGGTTGCTTGACTTGATATGATCATCGTAGACTGAACAAGGAAAACAGGACTTGCATAGGAGAATCTGGTTTTTGGTCATCCTTCTTATTTCAAGCCAAAATATAATTGCCAAAAGTTTACAGTCGTTTTGGGTATTTACGGGTTACCTACTTTAGTAAGAAGAAGATTTTTTAAAAAATGCGAGTGACCAATTCCATTCATTCTACAACAGCGGTATAGTATGTAGTGTTCTATAATATTATTATTAATTTTAATCTTTATTCAATGTTGAATTCTTGATGGTCATTGATTTCAGCAAGATAATATCGCGTAGTAAAAAAACTCATCATCAGCATTGTTTTATAATCTAGATAGGTATTCTTATGAGCATTTTTATTAAATTATTTTCTTTGAACTGTGAAAAAATGTAAGTAAAATGACTTCAACGTAAATTAATTTTGCCAATTTTCTTAAATTTACCTTGAATCATGGTCCTAGTTGAAATGGAATATGTGGAGAAAGTTCTTTTTCTACGATTATTTAAAAAAGCTGGGCTGGGTTGCTCGGTGAACATTTCTTTCCTACCTGACAGTATACTATACAAAATTTATAAAATGGCTAAAATGAATTGCATATTTGTTCCAACAAAAGCATTAATGTAAACTTAAAAGTGAAAAGTATCAGAGTAGACATGATGCATCATATGAGGCCATTAACTATGCTTTCCAAGTTCCTGTTTCCGTTAGCTGTCATACCAGAATCAAACCACATATCTGGTACTGAACAAATTGATAAACGTAAGGCCTAGAGCATGGTCTGTTTGATGTCTGCTTTTCCTTAAATTTTATATCATCAAAAGGGTCACGATATATAAGGTGTCATCATACACAAAGTAAATATCTTTTTCATGCATTATATTTCATTGGAAAATTAGTACCAACACAGTACCCAACAACAACTGACATCAAAAACAAATTGAGGATAATTAATTAATAAGAATGAAATTAAGAAGGAGTTCCTAAAAACACTTTAAAGTGTGTGCACTAGAGAGAAAACTTCATTACAGCAGCACACACAGCCAAAAGTTAAAAGCCATTTTCTACAAAATGAACGACTACCCCTGACATGATGATGATACTTGAAGCCATCCCATCATCATCTCATCGTTTTTCGTCATCGTCATCATTTGTCATCTTGTCGTACAACGGAAAATAGCTTGAGGATGGATGAATCCAATTCATATGAAATCTTTTACTAGCCAGCACCACCACCACGGGCACTATAATAATATGCAGACAGAGAGTAGTATCATGTCATGTCTTTTATTTCCGTACGTGGTTTTAGTGCACAGTTCAAGCAGCTAGTCCTCAACTCATCTTCATCATCATCAAAAGAGAATACGGTTTTGAGCTCTAGAGTTTGGGCTAGGTCCCGTGACCGTCTCGGAGAGATAATCAAAGGAATGTGTCGCACTCTCATCATTCCACTTGCTACATTGCATACTTGCTCCGTGTTATAGAAATATGAAATTATTATGAGGCTTCTCTCTACAATGCACAATAAATAATCCCAATTTTATAAAAGTATGCGTACATCACATAAATAACCATACACAAATAATGCGTCTAATGTACTTTTACTATTTAGGTGATGATAATCTCTCTCTCTCTTGCGTACATTTATATACTACATACATATATTATGCACTGACTCTCGCTCAAAGTAATAACAATAATGCCACTTGTTCCCATCATCATGTGTACCATAATCAGGAAGAAGAGCTACATTTCGCCTGTTTAAAATTACAATCACAGACCTGCGTACGACAGGTAACAAGAGAACTGAAGGCATAGAGGAATTTCGTCTTTTGGTTCCTTCTTCTTCTTCTTCTCTTTATAATATACTTTTTCAATTCGAGAAGATGAATAATAATCATGGGAATAAGCGAGAGTAGCAAACATGCGCTAGATGCAAAATTTCTTGTTAGGAAGTCAAGATGAGAGACAGTTTGGAAAAAAATAATGTCATGTCACTGTTGGCCCAACCTCATCCCTCTGGGGTGAATTGGTATGATTTGGAATCATTTGTAACGGTTAAAATGTCAGAGAAAATTGTAAGACGGACAGACATTGCAAAGAAGATGTACAAACCAATAGATTTTTCTGTAATAAATGGTATATATTTATATAGCTTAGGATCAGTAGACAGTCGACACGGAGCATCTTTTCTTCGGTGCTATACGCAGGGATTATGATTACTACCGAGAGAGCCTCATCCTCGTACCCTTTTGAAAATGTGTGCGCTCCTTTGGTAGGTCATTATGATTATTATTACCATTATGATATGATTATTGTTATTTTGTGGACATGTAGTAGTGAGCAGAGAGTGAGTGCGAGAGAGAAGCTGGTAGAATAAAGTCAGGGGATGTGGCCTTTGGCAACCTGTTGCTTTATTACTTACCTTCACTTCTTTACTAAGCGTAGTCTCTGTACCCTAATACCCACCAGATAAAATGCATATTATACAGAATACAAGAACAACAACCACTTCTGCCGAATTGAACAAAGTCGGTGCGCATACTGTCAGAAAAGGAGAGACGAATATTAACGAATATTTGTGAGTTTTAGAAGAGGAATGTATTCTAAAAGGAAAGGTAAATGAAAGTTGCTTCTTTGGGGGTTACATTTGATATTGTTCCCAGATTCTCATCCCTTCTGGCTGACTGCGCGATATACAGTATTCACAGAGAGGTCATCTTTTTTTACTTGCCTTGCTTCATTCACCTGCATTTTTTTTCCACGCGAATCAACCACTCTTCTCATTTGACCGACCCTTCTTACTTCAGATTGAAAATTATCATCCTTCTAAAAAAAATCCCGATGTAATTCATCTTCCTTCAGTATGAAATAGGCAACAAACAACAATAACAACAACATTCAAAAAAAAATATTTAAACTCTCCATACACACAAGTATATACCTACACAGAAAGAGAGTGATTTTCACAGGTAATATTTAAGGATATTTTCTTGACCAGGTATATCTTCTAACTACTACAGCCACATTGCAATGCACACCGTGTACTGTTACATGAGTGTTTGGTTGACCAAGAATAGATATACAAGTAAATAAAATAAATAATGGTTGGTTAGTGACTTTTGCATTGTTGATTCCGATGATGATGATGACGAAGATGAGTGCTATGTGCTCTTCTCTGCACACACCGACTCTTCTAGTATTCAACATTCCTTCGTTAAGTAAATATATTATACTACTACTTACTACACAGAAAGAAGAAGCGTATATGCCAGTTTGGTTATCTATTTGCACCTGCTTACTTGTTCTATGCTTTCTTGTCGAGCACCTGAAACATACAATTATAGTAGAGTATAATGTACAAAATACATATATTCTACCTGGCTTGTTGTGCTCTGGGACGCAAATATTACTAGAGTCTATGTGCTCTTTGTATAAAAGGTTTGATGATTTATCATGATGATGTTGATGATGCCCAAAATGTTTGTGTCTGTGTCTGAGTATATGTACTTTGTTTTGTAGAAATGTTTCCCCTTCCTTCTCCCTTATCACCTTTCTCTCCCTTTTTACTTTTACACTATCTTCTGTACACACACTCTAGAACCATTCATTTTAAAGGTATATGACTTGCTCATTGTTGTTTGAGAGCAACAATGAAATGTATATGTGTATCATACATACATACAATAACTTTGTAGGATGGACCACTTTGGGAGCTCTTCTGGTCTTGTAGATTGAGTTTATTTCCTTAAAGTGTAAAATTCAACGGTGACCACTACATGCTAAAACAGAGATGCTGTTATAGATACCGCATTATTATGGAACATGTATATTTAATGGGAGATTTTTAACGTTAGTTTTTTTTCTATAATGTTGGAAATATATAGGAATAATGTTACTGTAATTCTTAATAAGAGAGAACCAATCAATGTTTCCAGGTAAAGATTATTGAGCATGGGCTGATTTTCAAGAGTTGCCTTTAACTGAATAAATTGGATTAGCTGCTGTAGTCGTTAGATTTTTTTAACAGGCTAAAATATCTTCACCACTAGCTAATCAAACGGCAAATGATTACATCAAAGTACAAATTGCCTCTAATTATGAACAAATTGAAAAGGATAGCTTATAATATAACAAATGTTATCTCATTTACCTTTTGAAAAAAATTATCTTATCTTTTCATTACGTAATTGAAATTATATTTATTTCAATCAATCTTGTCCAAAAAATCAGAAAAATATATGCAATACTCTCTCCTCCTCTGCAGTAAAAATCCCACAAAGGGCAACCTGACAAAATGAATTCTTCTTACTCACATTAGCACTTTAAAATGTGGTGGTCGTCAGTCGTCGTTGGTGTTGTAAGGATGGTTTGCCAAACATAGTTATGAAAGGATTCCCACATCAACAGTAATTTGTTTTACAATTTTTAATGTAAAAATACATTGTTTCTCATTCCTGGCCTCTTCTTGCCATCTTCTTTGACGGTCTCATTATTATATACCGAGATGATGCCACTTTTGCCGTATACATTTTAGCATGAAGAAGAATATATCCACCACATCTCTCCGTCTTGAAGTTGTTTTTTATAATGACAATCATTATGAAATAACCAGCCTACCTACACGAAGACGAGCATATTTGAAAAGTGATATTATAAGTGTGTGTATAAGTTTGTATATAAAAAGGTTGCTTTTTGATGTGGAAGAATTTTATTCAGAATAAAAAGTAGTCATAATAATTAAAAAACCTAACCTAGCCATGTAGTAATTCTTACTCCTACAAGGAGAAGGAGTAAAAAAAATAAATAATCTGACAAACAAGTTGCATAAAAATACAAGTTTACTTGATTTTCTGTTAGCATACAAGTACACACATGTGTACAGTATCTTATATAAAATGTTAAATACAATGTTATATTATTGTACGCGATTGCGGCGGTGAATGGTATTCTTGAGGTTCTTTAACAAAATGAAAGGCAGAGCAAGTAGTCAGGTGTAATAATCTAGAATCAAGTATTGTTCGGATGAGATTCACTACTCTCATCATGATGGCTAGGGGGATGACGACGACAAGAAGAAGGATCCTCTTTTACTTACTCTACCTGCCTGGTTGTTGACTGCAGCAGCAGAAGCCAAATAGCATATACATTTTTATATGCTTCTATTCAAATACTTTGAGTACAATGTACAATATTTCGTGATTTTGTTGTAAAAGGGAATATGAACAGATTCCTTTCCCCGAACTCTTCTAAGAATTTATTTTAACAAATGCAGGTGAGAGCGCTGTCGTCGTTGGTCGTCTTTTGGTAGCTTCAATATTAAAAGAAATATATTAAACCATTCAGCCATACGTGTATAATGTATGTACGGTTACGTTATTCCTTTTACCTATATGGATACACAGGGAAAATGTTAACGTCCCACATCTTGAAATGGTACTGGTATAGGCAACAATGGCAGCAACAATGAAATGTACAAGAGTGAGCTGATAGGAGAGAGAGGCTGTTGTTGCAGTCAACAAGTGGGCTCATATATACAGTCCATGTTTTTTTAAAGATATGTTTGCATATGGACGCTATAACTACAACAATATATTATTCAACAATGGTAGCTTAGTTTATATAAATGGATGGCTTGCATGGACCTGTTGGTCATTGTAACTTGACAAGAAGGAAAATCATGGTAGGTTCGTGTAGGCACATTATTATTACCTGTATCACTTGAGTTTGGTGAGATGATGTAAAAAACGTGCAAGAATCCTGCGCTATATATTAATAATGTAATAATCCTCCTCCTCTGCATACTACAAGTGGCGAAGATAGTGTACAAGGTGGAGGTGGTAACTAACGCGTTTGCAGGTGATACAGGTGAGGTGCGGTGGTGGTAGGTTTTTGGTGGATTGGATTATTTCGATGCTGTGCAGGTACACTGTTGAAAGATTTACGTCGGGGGTGAATCTCGTATGCAAAGAGATGTATGTACATTTTACTCATACAAGGCATTGTTGAAAACACTGCGAGCAAGAAAAGTGGAAGTTATGCAGAATATGTTGGTTTACAGGTAGTAGTAGTATTATATGAGCTCTCTGATATTCATAAAGTTTCTTTATTGAAGACGACAGAAGCAAGAGATAAGCTCTGTACTAAAATTATGCGCACATCGGTTTTTCTTCAGAAATGAAGATAATTGCAGTGAAAATTATTTCTTTTCAAGGTATTTAACGAAAATCAAACGAGTTTTGTCATATTTAACTGGTCCTGTAATGACAGGCATTGTTATATAGAAAAAATATTAATAAAAAATTGACCATATATAAAATACACCGTTAAATTTTTATCTTGTCAAGGATTCCTTATGAACATTACCGATTTTTCAATCAAAGAAATCCCTTTTTTTCATTTCATGCAACTTTACATCTAAAAAATATTGAAAAGCAAATCATACGTATTCAAAAATCGATTATTGATTAAATCTTAATTTCTCAAAAAATTGAACTCTTACTTAACATTATTATAATTTCATAAAGTTCCTTAAGCAACATCATGAAAAATTAACTTTTATGACCGTATAAATACCCATATTACTTTTCGAGTGTGAAGGTGCTCGAAACAATGCTGGCTACAATATTTTGGTACAGAGTGTAGCCAGAGGTAAGAATGTAAAGAATTTGTACACAGGTAGTTTGACTTTGAGCAGGACTGTTGCTAAACGTTGAATACGTGAGAGAGCTCTGAGCGTGTTTGGAACTCTGGTTTGATGAGTAGAAAGGAGGATAAGCCATAAACTGCATGGGAAAATGACTACTACGCCAAGGTACTGAAAGGATAACCAGTCTTGAATGTGTGGGGCTGCATATATTGAAGATGTTGAAGTAGTGCAGAGAACCAAGTTCACAACTCATTTCTGGTCACTCACTTCACATAAGTTGGTGGTGAAGCACCCACTGTACACCTTCAGCTTATATTTTTTATTATTATACGTAGTGATTGTTCTGTGTGTGAAACGGTTTTTTTGGACTTTTGCTGTTATATAGAGACATTAACTAAATAATAATTAAATTTTTTAAAATAAAAAATGCCTCTGGTTCGGAAACCACGGGCAGGCCGAGGAGGGCGTGGAAGTCATAGTGATGATGAAAACAGCTTGAGAATGGTGGAACCCTCCCGAATGGAATGACGCTGAGTAATCATCATGATTTCCCGAATGGAACGAATGGAAGTACTGGAACCCTTTTTAAGGATTCGGACAGACCAATCCAGCGATCAGTAACCCCGCTGGATTCAATCGAGAAAGTTGCAGGGTGGCAGACGCATAGTCAAAATGGGGATGCGGATTTAATTATGGTGGCAAATTCTACGGATGATGATTTTACGGATGGTCCTATGACCTCTACTCCCAGAAACAAATACGAGTTTAGTGCAGAGTTTCCAGATGAGGATGAGATTTATGAGGGAGATGAAAATCATAAGATTTGGGGAGGCAGCACATCCAACTTAGGACAGAACGGTACTGCAGAGCTTGTTTACTTGGAGCCGGATGGCACGTTGAAATCTGTGAAGTCACATAATTCAAGAATATCGAAACCTCGTCAGTTTATTTCACCGCCTCCCCCTCCACCCCCTCCTCCACCACAACAATTTTCCTTGCTCAAGTCTGCAGAGGACGATGCATCATCCACGAAAAAGAAGACAAAGAAAAAAATGAAAAAGGAAATGAAAGCTGCATCCAGTCAACAGAAACATTTGGTTCGTCCTGCTTCAATGATGAATCTTAGCTCCAGTGCAGGATTACAACCTGGAATGGTTCCAGGGAGACCTGGAAGTGTTCTGAACGGTCCAATTAGCCATAGGCCAAGTAGTGCAATGTCAACGCTAACAAGGAGCAGACCTATGCATCCACCACCACCACATCCACATCAACTTCATCATCATCATCAGCTTATGCCAGTGCCACAACATCCTGTTGCAGTCATGCCACAAATGCATCCACAGCCCATTTATGGACATCTACCTCCACCGCCACATCAATTTAATCACCCATTTGCACATCTTCCCCCACCCATGATCAAGGGTTCAAAATCGAAGAAGAAGCAGAAACAAATGCTCACAGCAGTGCCACTTTTAGCTCCCACGCCAATTCCGATAGTCCATCATCCGGGTATGCAAGTTGGTAGGGGTCCAAATCATCCCATGAATGCAACTCCTCCACCCATGTTCCATCACCCAAAAATGGGACCTCCTCCAGAAGATGGAATGCCCCACAAAGGAATGAAACACTCTCCGGAGATGATGATGATGCCTTCCCATTATGCAACAATAGAGCGCGGATATCATTATCATTCCCAACCCCCAAGTCGTCAACAACTAATGAATGGACACGGTCACGGCCCTGAGCATCATCCACATCCGTCCCAAATGGTTGGAATGACAAATGGTGGAATGGTAGGGGCTAATGGTGTAATGGAACATCATCTCCGAAATGGAGACTCGGCAACAATGGTGTCAAACAAGAGCAAGTCGAAGAGTAGTTCTAAAGAAGACCCAGGCTCTTCCCCTTTTAACACTGGAATATACCGCAAGAAGGGTCACTTGAATGAGAGAGCTTTCTCTTATTCCATTAGACAGGAGCATCGCTCAAGGTCTTACGGCTCCTTAGCTAATCTCCAGTTTGCCAATGAAAATGGAGGTCCCCTGCTAAAGCCCTCAGGGACTCCACCACACACTACAGAAGGAATGAAAAAGGAACGAGAGATCATTCAAATGATTAGGGATCTTGACCTGTCCCAAGATGACATTGAAAGATCCCAGGTTCCAATGGAAATGTACCCTTCAAGAAAAACTAATGGATATCGCCAACAAAATGGAATGGGTCATCATGGACCACGCATTACACATCGATAAAAATAAAGGTAAAAATCCCATTTTTGTCAATGATGATATCATTATGTACCTACTTTACTAATATTTTTTTTCTACAAAAATACATATACAACTACCAGTTTTTTTGTCCAGTTTGGAATGGAACAAAATAATACATTATTGTTCATGCTTATCATTTAACAACATTTATCCATTCATTCATGTCAAAAAAAGTGAAAGCACCTTGAAAACATTTTTATGGCTCTAGAATAGTTTATCAGAACAGGTTACAGTTTCAACGCTACCGGAATGTAAGGAATTCTCGTAAAAAAAATGCAGTTGAAATAAGCATTCTAAAAAATAAATTGTTTCGAATAATCAACCAGTTCAATTGTGAGGAAGACCGTGTTTGTGTGATGATGTGATTCATAAGAATAAAAACAAACATTGTTTTAAACAATGCACCTAAAAATATGGGATCCCAACAGTATAAGTGTTTTATATGAATTTTTAAGAAAAAAAAACTGTTCAAGTGAAGATATTTTTCCTCGATTGTTGCACGACCCAGAAGACTGTATCAACGAAAAATTTAATTGCAAAAAAAGCCATGAATTAAAATTTTTTTTCTGGTGTAGTGATCTCCTCTCATGATTTTTAAAAAGTCTACTCATGTGTGTAAGCAATCAGTTAAAGATTATATTGCTAGTACATTATGATGATTATTATTATTTTTAGAATTTACACATCGATATCCCCTCATATTATACATACACATGCCATTATATAGTTGATTAAACAGAAGAACGTGTGTGTGCGTAATTGATTAAGACCTTGATCCAATTCTTGGTCAGCTTCATGTTTTACACGAAAATGCATCACTTTTACTAAACTCCTTTTGTAACAATGCTTTTAAATCTGGTGTGCCAACAACATCTCTCACTCTGACTTTTATCCAAAATTGCAACAATAACTCTTATCAAACATTTTTTTTATATAAGTGTGATTCTTTACAAACTTTATAGAGAGCATTATCGAGCTGATCAATTTTTTCTATACTTTTTTTGATATGGATATATATATGTGATATGGCATGTGTACCCAGTTTAAAATTTATGGCATCATGAAGTCTAATAACATCATCATGAATGATCATGAGTTTCATGAGTGCTATTGCAAGTCACAAGCAAAATTTCGTCTTTGTGTCAGTGTGAATGTTGTTGCATTGTGTGTGTGTGTGTCGTATATAAGTAGAGTATTATGTATCCACTACAAAACAACATCTTTAATGAATAGCCAAAAGGTAACAATTGCTACAGATTTTATGACTGGCATGACTCAATAGAAAGAGTATTAAAGTAGCAGGAACTTCTCTCCCAAAAAGTGTTTTTTTTTATCTTCTCTCGTTAACTAACCTCCTGTTACACACAGCTCTTATTATTCTTCTCTGATCTTCTCTCTCTCGTTGGTCGTCCCTCTCGAAGGTCACTTGACATTCAACATTAACAAATAGACTATTTAGAGCTCATTTATTTGGCATGTATTTTTAGCAGTGAGCAAATATAAACCAAAAATTGCATTGTATTCCTCTAAACTCTCCTGTCTGTCTAGAGAATGACATGACAGAGTAGAGAAGTGGTGAATGAATGAGATGAGAGTATACACACATTCTCGAACAAGACGAATCCTTTAAGTACCTACCTTACTTTGGATCATGGCATAAGAATTCATTGTATATTGCTGCATATATTATTATTATTATTTTCTGTGTGTGTAACTGGTTACATTAAGGAAAGATTTAATTTTTTGTGTTTTAATGATTGACTCATATAATGAATTTGCCAATGGTACCTATTGTAGTTTTGCAATAGCTTGTTATTTTACGTTTTCACACCAAAATATTTGTTAGACAACCGTTATACCTCCAATTTGTCAACATTTATGTATGTATGTAGTTTACAACATTTAACAAACAATATACACTTAACAGTGATGATAATGAACACTATATCAGGATCAATATCAAAATGTGGAAATTATCGTTTTAAAGGAAAAAAAATGTTATTTTCTGTCATTCATTCTTAATGTAATGATGATAATAGCTTAGCGGTTGTTGATTTGACAAGAGTGAGTGAGGGAGAGAGAGAGATTGAATGAAAAAAATGTATACCTATGCACCAAATATTATACAAATAGTTGTACACACACCACACGTCCATTTGCGTTTTAAAGGGTTATCATGCGTGAAAATGACTAGGCTCATGCTTTCATTTGGATTGATTGTGGTGGTGGTAGCTGATAGTAAATAAGTAGCTGTTAAAGAATTTTTTGTTGTCTTCCTGTCATTAGAAGCACGCATTCTTCAAGTGATGATATAGTAAACGCCACTCTGTCTACATAAGTCCTCAGTTTTCCGTCTTTCCAAAAAAAAGAGATTTTTTGTGACAAGTACCTTCACTCCTCCAAATGATGTTTTTGTTAAAGGATCTTGGTAGCGCCGATAAATGTAGCCTTTTAATATATTTATTTAAGAAAAAATGCCTTGTCAATGAATATGTACCACAGAGTATCCCACTCCCTTGATCAGTTTCTCTCTTTATTTGTATAGAAAAAAAAACTGTAAGTGGTTGTATTGGAGTTTTATCGAAAATCAAGGCATAAAACGAGAGGATTTTTATAGGAATCGCTTTTTAACGATATTTTTGGTTTTCTGGCTGCACGATTATTACTCTGAAAAGTTGAAAAATCTCTTCACTTTCTACACTATATCGGCTGGCCATAAGTGCGATTATATGGGTTACACAGACTATAAAAAAATGGTTTGTGTGAGTGTGTCAATCAGTGTGTATATAATGCAGATATTACATGGCAAATGAACATGTTTAATGTATGCGTGAGATTTTTATCAGTTCTGTTTTTATTTTCCGCTCGTATTTACTGCTCGCGTTATATGTTATCATCATTAGCGCACAGGCCACAAAGTGCTAGAACTTTGACCTGGCAACTTAATAGTGGAATGCAAAAATACGTTAAGTTTTGTTGAACCAGGACAAAAGAGTCACATTAATTAGCGTCAACAGTTGAGAGGTAGACTAGCGTCATTGTGAAGAATTAGCGAATGTTTGTGGATTGGAGTGTTTGAAAAATAAATAAATGATATGCTTGCGTCTCTGGTGGTGCTGGGTTTCGTGAATGTTTGCAAGTTTTATACACATTTTTTTCAGGATTAGTTATGTGTGAACGGTATGAAATGAAGGCGTATTTTGCATGCACAAATCGTACAATGGTTACAAACAACAAAAAATCCGCCTCGATTTACTAATTTCTCTCAGATAACAAGATTTACATGCACATCAAGAAAAAAATATATACCTAGGCAGCTAAAAAACTTATATTGACTCAGTCGTATTTTTGTAGAGTTTATATGAAGCAAAGGGAGTAGCACTCTCTGAGAATTATCTAACTAGAGCGATCCTCCAACTGTGTAATTATAAAAAACAATTTTTAATTTCGTGTGTATTATGTAAACAGTTTGGTTGGATTGTTACCGACAAAAATGTATGCATTAATATTACAATTTCATATGTTTTCATACAAAAGCAAGTGTGAAAGGTAAAATATGAACTGACATGGCTGACATGTCTAAAAATGAAAGCAACAGGGAACTTGTATTAACAACAATTAGAAAAAAATTAAAGATAATTACGTACACAAATCAGCGTCAGAAGAGTTTTACTTGGGAAGTCAAAATATTTATGTAGGTTTCCATCCTAAAACGTCTTAACGAATGGATTTAGTTTATTTTTAGTTTTCATTTTGTACATAAGAGGCATTTTAACTACACAGAACTTTGACCTTGGACAATACATCAAGTTTAAATATTTGTGTGTGTTGAAGGTTTGTTTATTTATGTTGTGGTGCCATTGTTAAGTGTTTAGTTTGCTAAGTGCATAAAAATATATATAAGGTTCACTCGCATAATAAGTGATTTATGTGTATGCAAACAAATATTTTAGACTGCACAGTTCAATCAATTCCATAGAGAAAACGAGTAAAATGCTCAGCCATGTATAAAACGCCAATATATTGTACACAACACTTGAAAGAATTTTTTTAACTTGAAGGATGAAAATAACACTAAAAAACTTTTAAAAGTTGAAAGGCTCATTACACGTGTTTGTATTCCATGAAAAGCTTGAACATTCTTGAACTGAATATATATATATATATTATCATTATGATTATTAGTATGGTTTGAATGGAGAGTAATGAAATATTATTGTAGTTAGCACGTTTTCAGGTAAATAATAAAACATAAATAAATACATTCATCATAAATTTTGTTAAAACCCATGTTCGGCTGATAAATGGCATGGTAATATTAATCATACAAATCCATGTTGTATCATAATATTTTTAATAGTAATAACACAGGTACTCTTTTGCAATCCTCACAGAGAGCCGCCTACATAGACTACACGTGTTATATGAATTTTTAGCCACGGTCATGGTGGTAAATGAAGGAATTGTTAAAAAAGCATACTATTAAACGTGAAAAGGAAAGGCGTTGCATTAGCTTTCGTACCACTAATCAATTGATGGTTATTTTTCATATTGATTAAATCTAAACCCAAAAAATAGTACATTATATTTAAGCAACAGAGTGTATTTCTCCTCTGGATTTTTACTATATATCGCTAGCATATCAAGTGCATTTTTATTTTTAAAATCTTGTGGCCACGCAATAATAATGATAATGAACATTCCCGGTGGTGACTTATGACTATGACTTGCCGAAATAATGACACCTTTCTGGCTTTTGGTAACTACCACCGTAAATAGAAGAATAGGTTCATGTAGCTCATTAAATTAAACAGGGCATCAACATCGTAATAAGTAATAGGCTGCTCTCATGGTATTCCCTGCACGAAACTGAGCAAAGAGGTGGAGAGATGAAGAGAACAATATTACATCTGCTGCTTATATAATTACTTATTTTATAAAACAGTAAGTGAAACAATAAGTCAAGTCGTGCTCAATTGTATATTATATAGGCATTGTACTTATAAGCACATCTTCTTTATTGTTAGCTCATAGTTTACCTTTTGGATGGAGAGAGAGATGGGAGTTAATTGTGGAATCGTTAAACCATGTCTCACCTTGAGTTTTAAAGATATAGATAACCAACACGCACAATAATTGTGCTATCATTTCCTCTCCCTAAAAATATACTCTTATAAAAATGTATTCAGTTAAACAACTGATGCTTCTTATGTTGCAAAAAAAAGTTAAGGAAAGTACAATATGCGAGTTGGTTGTAAAAATGCAATTTAATAAAAAAAGTACCGACTCATTTTTTTTCTAACCCTGTATGATGAATATATATATTTTTCGTTTATTTACACAACAACATACATAAGCTATCTAGAAAAATAATAATGGCATCACATATGAACACTTATTTAAACACCTTTATTCTTCTTCTACAATTTAGGGTGTATACCTTTGAGGTGCAGAAAAAAATGGCCCGATAATATCTATATATAAACTCTTGCATATTATATTACATACATGAATATTTAAAGGTTTACTTTGTGTGACTTTATCTTATCGTGACTAAAGATTCCTGTTGTGCACGCGAAAAATGAAGAATTTTTTTCTTATATGATGAGACCCATACTCCTCTTGTCAATTCACTTGTTTTCATTAATATTACTTTAATTATCTGATTTTATGTCTTTATATAGTCATGTCAGTATTTGTCAAAAGAGTACACAGCCTAATAAATGAATGCATGCAATTCTCTAAAAAAATACTCAAGTACAGCAAGTAGAGAGACAACTGCACTTTGTGAGAAAAATATATGCATACCGATATACATTAGCTATCTTAAGATATATTTGTGCAAACATTACATCTTCAATCTCGGAGCATGCAGATAGGTATATGCAAAGGAAAATCAAGTGTTTATAATAATTTGCACCATTAATGGTTACATTGCGGTTTTACAAAACGAAATGATGATCAACAAGGAAAAAACAAAAAGAAAAAAGATTATCCCCAGAGAGGAAAGTATAATGCATTGGATCTCTGTCTCTATAAAAAGCTATATATAAGTTGTTTTTCTCTGTTCCTACTTGTTGGTCGTCGTACGTGCTGTCAGACGACATCATGGAGTGATAGGGACAGGGAGCACAATCAGCTAAAACAGCAGTCTAGCATTATTCATGTTCTTTGGCAGAGGCTGTGTATAGTAAAATACTATATAAAAGTAATTTAATCACAACCTAAGCATCCCAATCGCAACATCATCATCGTCCTCGTCATTCTCTCATCTGCAGAATTTTTGTAAGGAACAAAAAGGTACGTAATGCAGTGACGATGATGATGATGATGATGAATAAGAAGAAACAAAAATAGAGTTGACTAATGGATGGTGTGTATCTGAAAAGTTAAGTCAGTCGGATCCACAACAACAATAACACAAGTGCAACGGTCTTCGTCGTCGTATGTCGTATAGTCAGCAGAATTGTAGGGCGATGTAAACAGTTTTATTAACGGTAGAGAGCCACCCTATTTGTGTATCTCTCGGTTTGCTTGGTCTTGTTGTACAAAAAAATTTTGTCAGCATTATTTTTTCTTTATATTTAACGTTATCTTATTCTGCATGCATCTATTATTATTATCATCATCGTCATTATAATGTAAGTATATATATAGCCACCACCACAAACAACAAGTTTGTACCGCGAGAATATATAAAAAGATGAAGATGCAGAGAGTGCTCTGGGAAGAGTCTTGATTCTGTTCTGCTCTGTATGAAAATTTAAAATGAAAAGGGGTAACTTTTTATTACAGTAACATTCATGCATATACATACGTACCTGTTGTCTTTTTATGTGTGTGATCGATTCATGCATGACTGGGTGCTATTACAGATTACAATTTTTGCGATGCACACACGATAAATGTAATATGACATTATGCATAGTGTAATACGTGTGGTGTATATATCGGTGAATGAAAATGACATGGGATTGGAGTAAAGGATAATAAAAAAAATTGTAGATTTATGTCCACTGTTATCTATCCTATTTTTGAAGTCTCTAGAGTATGTACTACTATTATTATTGTTATTGTTACTGTAATAGTAACAATGACAAAATTGCTTGGGAGAATCGTATATAAATGGCCAAGTAATGCTAATAATAATAGCATGGACCACTAAATAGTAATAATGGACGATTGGGTAGAGAGAGAGAGAACAGGGAAAATAACAAAGAAGGAGGAAGATTGAAGAATGAAGATTCATTCTAGTGCTCATTGTTCTCTAAAATATGTCATCTTCTCTGACTCTAATGTCTTTAAAATAGTAAAATAATGCTGGGATAGCTTTTTGTTCAATTCAAATGCATAGCTTTTTTTACTAGAGGGTGAACAAGTGAAAAAATTTATTTATTTATTTTGCACGTCCAATAAATGGATGAAAAAATCCTCATTAGTTTGTCATGTTATTTCTGTTGACTGCATTGAATGTGGCGTCATCATTGCAAAGTATGCAGAGAGAGAGAGACAATGATTATCATCAGGACTAGTTTGCATCCATCATGTTCTTTGAAGAAGCGTTAGAATTGTGACAGGAGTAAGCAGTGGTTACGCAATAAATTGATTTTTTATCCAAGAGATCTGCGATTCCTTTCTTTTTAATCTTTAAAACAAATCTAGTACGCATGGGCTATTATTTGTTTATTATGCTACTAGTCCGCGTATCCTTTCCATTTTTTTTTATTTATTAAAGTACAATCTGGTTGAAAAGCAATAAGCAAACATATTATCTTGGCTACTGCTTTAATCAAACCAGCAAAAATAATCTTATAATCACAAATAATTAATTTGGACTCATGAAGCATGACACCATCACTTAGGTTTTGTTTCTTCTTACCTGTCAAACTTTTTAATCAATTTTTGCGACAATGGTTGTTAGTAGTCTGCTAGCTGGTCGAATCTGAAAATTGACATATATCAAATAAAAAGTTTATAATTACTTGACATAACTGGCCTTCCTTTCCTTTTTCTTGTTCATTGATCTTGTTTGTAAATTAATCAACGTATTTGTTCCTCATTTAAAGATCTCTTTCGTCATCATAGATGTATGTACGTGCCACTTGAGCCAACTGTGCTCGATCAATAACTATTTATATCATACAAATTAATTTCTCTTTTGAATCAACAAATGAGTAGCCAATATGTAAGCCCATTAAAATACCTGCAACTTGTACATAATCTTCTCTGGATCCCCCAACCGACCTGTGATACTCTCGATACATCAAAACAGACCCATTATTATAGAAAGGGTAAAAATAATTCACACTACGTGACAGTCAAAACATCCTATATAGTTTAAAGTGTGTCATCATGATTTTAATGGAATGCAAAATGCGACAAGATATTGCACAGATGCAAGTTAAGTAACAATTCATTCTTCTTCTTCAGAGGGAGATAGAGAGATACTTTTCTTATGGTTGTTTGACTTGTCGTTTTAGTAGTCGCCTCATATAATAATCATCAAAAACGTTAAATTTTTTTTAATTTACCACACAGTCCATGTTACACATACAACGCATTCATGTATGCAAGAGTCAATGATTAGTTCCTATTCAGATTATCACACAGAGTCCAAAAAGATGGCTGCCAACTTTTTTTTCTTATAGAAGATCCTAGATCTGTTGTGTAGAAACTAAATGTGAAATCGTAATCATTATTATGATGATCCCGTCATGATGTGGTCCGTACAGAAAAAAAAACAAGACTGATGATGGAAGATGAAGGAAGTTGACCAACCTTGTTTTATGCAGAAAAGCAAAACAGAGGCCAAGCCAGAGGCCTATATGCCTGTTCATGTTTGCAACGCTCAAAAAACCTGCACAGAATCTCATTGATTCTCTTTAGAGAGGAATAATTATTGCATATTATTATATCGTAGAGAAGATATCTTCTCTACCTTTTCTTCATCTCAAAAAAAAAATACGCATACCTAAAATGCAAACAGGCTCTTTGAAAAAAAATATAATATGCAGTAGTAGTAGTAGTACTCATCTGAACTTTAAGTCACTACAATGACTGCACCTGACTTTTAGCAATAAAATTTAAAATGAAAGCTACCAATATAACAGGTATTTAACACATTGTATCTGTGTCGTCATGTCTTTCTCTCTAGACCACTATACAAATATTATACAAAAACATGTATATATTCTTCTATGCCTTCATCATGACAATGATCTATAATATTTGCCGTGTAGTGTGTGTGGATATAAACTACCTAGAGAGGTGTGTAAATTCATGTGTATATGCATTTATGTGAATGGTCTTCATATTGAAATACTTTTGGAAGACATTATTTCTTGGTGAAACTATAATGAGCTTTAGGACTCTCGTTAAATATGAAGTCGATGATGACCTCCTTTCTTTCACGGTATATGTTGACGAATAAGCCAACTATTCAAGTGGGCCAAGAAGAAGAAGAAGACTACGGGAAAATCCTGATTTAAAGTGTGGCATTAGTAATGTGAAGAAGATGTTAGTAGTAAGTTGTTCTAGTAGTATTACTAGTAGTAGTAGTAGTAGCATATATTCAGTGATATGATATGAAAGAGGACGTACATTATTAGGTACATGCTCAACTCAGCGAGAAAATTTGTGCATCACATTTCCATTTTACCTTTTATACTACCATCTACTGCACCGTATCGTAATATTAAATTCATATGATGTTGATAATAATAATAATAAAAGGACTCTCTACTACTCTGGTCGGTCCATTTCGTGTACAATTTTTTTTTCAAATGAAGGGTTTACAGTTTACACACCAAAAGCCATTGGTTTTGTGTGCAAGGCAACTTGCAACCAATCTCTTCTACCTTTCTCTTGATCGCATCTTCAGACAGACAGATTTTTCTTTGACTCTTCTTAGTCCACTCGCTATACTTGCGTCCGTCTTGGTTCCTCTTAATATAAAAATTTTTGCTTACTTTTTGTATTACTGTATATAAGAAATGAATGCATTTTTGTACCCAATAATGTGATCAAAGATGATCATGAAACGATGACGAAGGCCAACCTGACGAGCTTGTGTGTAGTACGAAATAGCATGGTTACTTACTACTGTCGAGATTTTGTTGCGGCTGTAATAGTAACAGCAACAATGGCTGCAAGTTTTTCAATGATAATAATGGCAGTTTTTTAATTCTTTACACACTGGCCATTGTCAAGCACACAAATCGACATGTTGTTGATTGTACTCTCTTCTCTACACACAATAATCTTTTACAACTTTGCATGTTGCACACACACAAACATAAAGCTTCGTTGTATGTATATTTATGTGCTTCTGCTTATAATAGTGATAGTACTTTGTATAGCACACACACACGGAACCTTTTTATAAACTGCATCAAAAACCAAAAAAATAACACGATTAAAGCTGCAGGTAATATTGTTGCAGTGTAAAAGCTGCATGCAATGCGTTTAAGTTAACACACATGATGATATTTTCGGTATGTGGTAATAAAAAGCTTTGGTCACAGCAAGTATTTTACTTTTTTTCTTCGTGCTGTTTTGGCGTATTTAGCGTAAGGCATGCAATATGTGTTAAAAAATATTAAAGCTATAAACTGTTCGACTCTAAATATCGGCTGCTCAATGGGCTGCACCACTAACCATATTGACAAGATTTCTTTCTAAATCTTTGTCAAAGTTTATGTTGTACTTTTGTAAAAAGGACTGAAAGTCGAAGTGAATGCTTTTTTGTATGATGATGACCATTGACCATTTCTCACCTTTTTATGTATGCCTTTATATGCACAACTTTTATATTCATTGCATATTTTCATGCAAGTATGTAATATATGTTGTTTTTTTTATTTCGATTTTACTTGACCATTTGACCAACTAAACAAATGGCAGCAGCAACAACAGCAGCAGCACTACTACTGGCTGCATTTGCTTAAGTATTTTACGGCATGAATATTCCGAATACAATGCAATTCAGGAATTTTAAGAGCCAAACCCATTTGTATGCAGGTATGCCTCCGCCAATGTGCCTTTCTGGCAAATTATTTATGTGAGCGCTTCCTCTGATCATCATCTCACAAAAATCATGTTCCCCTATTATTGCAATATGCATGCATGCAACAAGTAAAAAAATTGTTGTGATGGATTCTTCTTCTTCTTGAAATCCTTATGATCGTAATATACTTAAATATGAGAATGAGCAAATGAAGAAGTTGACGCTAATGAAAAAGCTTGTGTGCAACAGGTTATACGCGTTAACAAATCATTTAACCCATTATAATAATTCTTTAAGGAACCAGTGGAATTCATTGTGTGGTCATTTCGGCCATTCTTCGCGCAGAGTTGTCTGGATTCCATTGAAGGTTTCGAAAAAAACATGCTGCACACTCACATTAATCCCATAAAAAATGTTTATACTTTTTCAAATAGCTCTATATTGAATATATCTTCTGATTGATTTTGAGATTCAGACATGATTTTTTTTCTTCTCTTATCTGCCGGTTAAAAGACCAGCAGGAAGGAAACTGTTTAATTTCAGTTATCAGAAGAACATGTACATAAAAATATGTGAGAACATCGGGTGATATCGATGAAGATGATGATAATAATGGCAGTTAGCATATTTCACATATTGACAATTTTATTCGAAAGTGTACAACTTGTTTGCGTTTTTTTGCTGAAAAAAAGTAGAAAAGTTGCAGAATTCACCCTGTGTCTTGGTCTTCTGTCAGAAAAAAATTGATTTGATTATATTATTCAGCCAGCATTCATTATAGACTTTAGTAGAAAAAGACGCACATGATATGATGATGACGATGCTTGCGATTAAATTTGAGGGTTGCAATTACGTTTAACACAATCTCTCTCTCTCTCTCTCTCTCTCTAGCAACAACAATCTATACAGCTACAAATCCTGAGAAACGGGTCTACCTCACTACCACACCGCCGACCCCTCTCAAACAAAAACTTTAAGATTGACTTCTCCCTTTAGTAAAATTAAAATATCTTGTCAGTTGATAAAGTACAAGTGATACTGAGAGATAATAATGTAAGAAAAAAAGTATATATTTTTTTGTTTGTTTACTTACGATATAGTTATTAATTAATTTATTTGTATAAGTGGTATAAACATCATTGGGATTGTTGCGACCCGCTGTATTATATATTGTCTGTTATCTCTATAGTGACCATTAAACAAAAGCAAATCAAACGGTGATGTCGACAATACGCGCATCATACACGCAGCAGTCCCAGAGGGTGTAATAATAATAAGCAAGTAGACAGAGTTTATATGTCTGTAGCCATTGTTGATATCTCTGTGAAGCATTGAAAATCAAAGGGCTTGATAATAAAATACGCAGTTACCTGCACAAGATAAGTAACAGATACAGATAGAGAGATACTTTGAAAATTTTTGCTAACTTGATTTTTTCAGAGCTTGCTGCTGCTATACGCTGTCCACTTGCTCATCTTGTCCTTTTTCAACTTTTCTCTCTCTCTTTTCATTAGCAAGAAGTTGGAATTTCGAGTTTGATGCCGTGAATTGTGTACTCGTCAAGCATGTTTTGACAAGCAACGTGAAATATCATTGTTTTCACAAAATCTACTAAAGACGAATATTCATCGAACGAAAGAATGCAACTTTTTAGTTCCGTCACCGCCACCACCACCACTACCATCACTCGTTTTTATAAGCTCACACGGCGATATGATGACGATGATGTGTTGCGTATGTACTTGTAAGGGAAAAACACACCAACAAACAACATCAAAATGCAAAAGACCAGTCCAGTTTTAAGGTTAAAAATCGTTGGTTCAAATCTACCAAAACTGCTTTTTAAGTTACACATATATTAGAGTCAGAGTAAGCAGCAGACAATAATATTTCATGTGGCGGACAGGGAAAATGGCTTAGTTTACACTCTGGTATAGTTCATAATTATAATTATAAATCATGAAATTAGCATCTTGTGTCTGCTATGTGCTATCAAATGAAAGTTTTGGGAAAAAATTCCGTGTGTCTGTTAAGGATAAAAAAGGGCAAAACGGGAATTCCGGATTTTTTTTATGCTAAATACATATATAGAGACCAAACTGACAATGAAGAGTGGCTTGGTGTAGCGATTGGTTATGTTACCGTTAAAAAATTACTGGTGTGGTAAAAGAGAAAGACACGGGGTAATACATTAAACTTGAGTCTATCTGCATAAAAAAGCAATTTCGTCGCCTCTACCGATCCGTTTTTCAATGCAGAGAGCGGACTGAAGAGACATATCGTATGAGATTTGTTGGCTGTATGACTTTCCCTGCAATTATATTAAACCTGGTATTTATCTCAAGGTTATTTTTTACTGGGAAATGATTACTATAATGTCTGGAGGTACTCAATACCCTTTTTTGCGATTCTTTCATACATTTGCCAAAATGTATGAATTTGTTTAAAAATCTGCAGCCTAATGTATGATTTATCCTTGAAAAATAAATCTCCACAGGGAAAATTGCAGTAAACCTTGTCATTGTCTAGGTAGAAATATTTTCGCAACCGAGATGAATATCATAATTGAGTGTTTTTGTTGAAAACAAAAATTGAATAGTGACAGTAATGACCATGCACTCTGCTGCATATTACAAACTTTGCAATAACCCAACAATTGTTTTGGTGTTTGTTGACTCAGCAATTCGAATGCTCAAAATGTTAAAAAAAGTCATTGTTGTTTAAGCACAAATATTTTACTTTTCTACACCATAACGCGGGTGTGTGAACGTGAAGCCAGCACCAAATCTCGTGCTACTTTGCAAACACAGTTTAACTTTCCAAGAACAGTCAAATAACGACACGAGCTATTCCGTCGTTTCTAGGAATTTTGAGAAAATATGAAATTGACAGCTTAAAATGGAAAGTTATAATAACTGGAAATAATGCGTGGTTAAATAGGTAAATTATGAGTTCCAGAAGAGTGAATTGATCAATGTAACTAGAAATCTTTGAAATTTGTCTTAAGCATCAAATGTAATCGCTCACCAGTAAAATGTATTCGTTGAATGTACAAAATTGTTGTGCTGATTGATTACTAAGAATTTCAGTTTTTCAGAATCAATAGAAAAGTACAAGTCATCAGAAATGGATAGCGTGTTGCAAGAAAGGATACTATATTCACAGTAGACAATAGCATTATAAAGAAAGCATAATATTATAGCTTTGTACAAAAATTGTGAAATCAGTTATTAAAAAACTACAAATGATTTTTCATTGAAGGCACTCATATTCCTGCAAAAATGAATGAAGTCGCACAGCTAAAAGAAAGCATTAGATTATCAGTCCTAGCGAATTTCTCTTTTTTGCATTCAAAATTTCACGAAATGGGTTTACGCATGCCTTTTGCCTAACACTTTTGTCGCAAACGCAGATTTTTTCCCTTTGCAACCCACTCACGCAGTCAGGTATCTGTCTGCGTCTGCATGAGGTAATTAAATACTATGGTTGTTTAAAAAATCACGGTTGAGTTATTCGCGAATTTATTCTTCTGAGCACTTCCGCTGTTAGTTATGAAGAAGTAGTAAAAAAATGAATGAATGAATAGCAGTGCAGACTATCCAAGCGTGCTTGCGTGCTAATAGTACGCTATCACACTGTCTTTATTTTGATGACTAACATTATAGTTAACTAACTATACTAGCAGTATTATATAGTACTTTTGTTTGTCAATTTTCGTGAAGAGTCTATCAACTATCAATTATTGGAATGTATACTCATGTCCCCTCGCATTAGTTAATTTTTTGAATGCAAAAGTGTAAGAATGGCATCATGATTACTATAAGACAGCAAAGATGAATGACAACTGGTGAGAGACTCTTCTTGGACGAAGAAATAGTTGAAAAATACGGAAAGGTGGAATAAAAACCGGTAATGTGTTTGCCATAATATATATATATTTTGCTGAAGAAAGATATAAAAATTGTAGTAAAAGGAACTTCAACGCACAATCAAAAAGTTGCTAATAAATGAAAAGATGAAAAGGTATAGAAATACCTGTATAAAAAAATGTAATACAAGCGCATGTTTTGCCTTTGACAATCGACGCAGTCAAGTTATCATTAGAAGACTAAAACGTAGTCATTTTGGTTGTCATAATCACAAATCATCGCATTATGAAGATCGTTATCGTTATCCCTTTTTAATAGTATGATTTTTTTCCCTGTGTAGTACAATCTTTTAATAAACATAAGGTAGATTTGTTGTGACAGCAAACTGTCAATACTGTCATTTTTACCTATTCAGCTAGTTTTAAAAGAAGTTCAGCACTGAGGTAGGAGGAATGCTGCTGCTGGTAACAGAAAACTTAATGACCTTTATATTTTATACGACAAGTTGATTGCTTGCTGCCTGCTGTGTATACTATTCCATTTTTTTCTCTACCTCTCTCGTAAAAGAGAAGTGAATCATCTCTCTGAGAGGATGATAATGATGATCGTAATGTTAAATAATAATAATCAAATAGCGTGTGGTTTTCATCGCATATTTAGCCGTCATTATGATTATGACAAAAATTTTGATGTTTAATGCAGATAATGCGGTTTGTGGTAAACTATACAAAAGAGGGGCATAGTACTAATAATAATCATGTGAATTGATGAAACCTAATAATAATAGTGATGACGATGATGGTAGTTCAAAAAAAAATATTATTTTGAAGGATTACTTTCAACAGGAAAATATTATATACGCATGTATGTAAGTACGTGTATATGCATTTAATGTACGCATGTAAATAGTAATGGCGTGTTGCCATGTATTGTTATTGATACGTTAAAAATAGCAATAAATTGTGCTAAAATACCTTTTCTTGACTGCGAGAGATTCGTAATAGTTGTTGTGATGCAACCTCTCTATAATGTAAGGTATCTTACATCCTAATTATTATACACAATTTACCTAATTGCATTAATGATTAGAAATGAAGATATTTTTTATTTGCATATAAAATGCAAGATTGCACATACACAGAGGAATATGCATGTACAATACACATTAAAACTTTCCATCACGTACATACATATTTATTAGTAAAATCGGGAGTAGTTTCCGTGTTGCCACCAATATGCATAGAAATCATATATACACAAGTATGATTTGACGCTGCTTTACAAGAAGAATAAAAACATGAGAGCATAAAAATTAATGTTGTCGTTCTAAGCTATTTACTTTAACAACTTAACAAGGCACCTGATCTCTCTGAACAAGGCAATTATGAATATGCAGCTAGTGCACACCGTTAATTTACGATTTCATTTCGTTGGACTAAAATTGTGTAGGATGGACTGATATTTGGTATCTGATTCATGATACGTGATATATTTTTATGATAAGCTTGCGTTTAAAATATCGGCGACCTTTAAAGTAAGCACCTGCAACAGTGTCAAAAAAATACAGAATCGACTGTCGAAAGGTTTTAAAGACTCGCTTGCACAAAAAATGAAGTTGGATGAAAATATTGTTATGGGATCAGAAACTAAGCGGAAGCCACATTAATTTTTAGCCACTGCCAAAAAAGGCATTGATATGGTGCTAGTGCAGGAATTCGCTGCTACAGTAATAAACTAATATAATACATTCAGTTTTTTACGTAATATGAGGTAGAGAAGGATGAGGATGCAGGAAAGATAATTTTCTGGTCTTATGACTCACTCTCAGCAACTCTCGTTTAAACCATCTTTATATATACCATATTTACCCAAAAAAATCTTGCCTTTACTGCATGAGTTTAAAGTAAAAAAAAAGCAGAGATATAAAATTATTATTAGAAAAAATGTTCACCAAGAAATTTCAAGTGTAACGAAGTAAGGCAAGTAAATACTGACAGAGAGTGCACAGCAATTATGATGGGTAGGCGAAGGTCAAGCATCTTTTGCATGAATTGCACTCAGCAACAGCGAAAATGTTTAAGCTTGTACAAAATAAATTTGTAATAAATTTTACATTGCTCCACTAGCAGCTATTATTAGCAATTAGCCAGAAATGAGCAAACACAAAAGATATTGTAAATCTTCCATTCCTTTGCGAATCCCAGCCCACCGCCGCGTTAGGTCAGGTTCAAGGTGAGTCAGACGCAGAGAGATATCCATTTTTAACCATTTTCGTCTTTTGTTCTCATCTCTGGCGAAAAAATATCCTTCCGCTTTTACCGACAACTTGTCTCATTGACCACATCCTGTTTTAAACGGTTGAGGAAGTTATATCACTAAAATAAATGCTAAACCACTTCACCGTAATAAATGATAAATTGACAAGTATAGAGAATGTCATTAGTTCCACTGAAAGATTGCATTCTGTTAAATATTATTCATCATTTTACCATTTCATAAGCAGGTGTGACAAGCACAAACAAGGGATGGTCATCATCATTAATAGATATTCGGGGAGATAAATTAGTTGGTTGATGATGACAATCAAGTGTCCTCATTTGAAAATCACAATGACACCAGTTCGGATACAATATATTATTTATGGAGTACTCCCAACTCTCTGGTTTTGATCTTCAGAGATATATTGTCAATTGTCAATAATTTATATTATGCAGCTTGAGCTTTAAAAGAAATGAGTTCCCATTTTGGCTCGGCGTCAACTCTCATGCAACATGTTTCTCTCTAGCGATAGATTTACCTTTCGGTAAAATCAATCACGGGAACGCAACGGGAATATTTTTGAGTGGTTGGCAGTAAGTTTTTTTTTCGTACAATTTAAACCATTGCGTCGTAACTCTTCTGTCGATAGTTTTTAAGATGTAGCACATCGCATCATGATCGGTAATCGGAGTTACAAAGTTATTGTTGCCGTCTGAATGATAATGATGGGTGTTGAGGAATGCAAATCAGTGTTTTGGGCGATTGCATCTTGTACATTGTATATCATTATTAATTATTATTCCGTTTTTGACCACCAACAGCAAACGGGATGATGAATGACGACAGCAAAACGGTGAATACTCTATATGCATTTGTGAGAGTGTATACCTTGTTGTTACATACATTTTTTGCAAGTGTACATATTTTTGTATTGGCTTATATCAAACAAAGCATTGTCGTAAAATACCTGCCTACTTAATGCAATATATGCAAAATGCAAATTCAAGTTTGCTCATTCAGTTTTATATTCACAATCATTTTTTTTTACCGGGAACGAATTATTAGTAATTTCCTGCTTGCTCATCTTCACATTTCAAAATGCTCTGCGTGTGAGTTCTATTCATTATCCCTCATAAATTTTTTCGCGTCGATTGCCTTTTGACTTATCACATCATGCAACTGATTTGGGCAGCCGGTGAAACAATAAAAATGTTTAAGCATTATAAAAATTGTTGCGTTGGTGTTGCAAGCAATTTTAAAGTAATATGCAGAAGAAGAAGAGTCTAGGCAAAAAATAAGCAAATTTGTGTATTGTTTGTACAACAGCAGGGGCTATTGAGCGTAGCGAGGTGGAAAAATATTTTGCGACAAAAGAATTACTGATTGTTTGATGACCAATCCTCGTGCCACAATTGTATGTACTTTGTAGTTATATGTAAATATAATATATTATGTACACTTTATGACAAGAACAAGGTGTTGATTTGATTCGTATAGTTCATCGTACTTAAAATACTTGACTTCCTGGATCAGACAATAATAGTTTTATTTTTTTGATTTCAGTTTTCTTTAAGATTAACTTGTTAATCAAATGAGTAACTATTGATTTAGCCAATATTATGCATACTAAAATTTGCAAATATGCACTATTATTTTTTATATTCACCATTTCGGGTCACAAACCACCCAATTTTACTGAGCAGTTCTGCTTGCTTCCATTTGAATACAACAATATGTAGCATTGCCGATTTTGAATATTTTTTTATATCAAAAAATGCCATCGTGAAAATATCCCAAAAAATCCTGTTTCAAAACCGATTTAAAATGATTGCACTTTTTTCTTGCGCACAACTGCATACCTTCCCATTACTTCTACTGCACTACTAAAAGTACTTAATTTTCACCTTCTAACCAAGTCATCCATACTATGAAATCCTTTTCTTTGCAGAAGAAACAAGAAATGATTGTAATTATGCCATTCAATTACAATACGTACATGGTATTTTAGCAAAAGAAGTGCAACTCCAACAAGAGGTACACAACAGCAATTTTTCTTGCATTACCTGCGCGATACATGATCCATCATTCTAAATGATGTAAGATATAACATAACTACCTATGTATATAATACGAAACTAGTAAAAAAACGAGAATAATAATGGATTATTATTAAACATTGTAACTGTGTGCTAGCCATAAAAATAGCTTTTAACTAACATTACCATTCGTCGTTATAGCAATAGGGCTTGAAATCGAATTTTTTAAGAGCTATAAAATAATATGTGTAACATCTCGTTTGTAGTTTACGTTCTATTAGTGAAACATGTAAAAGTGGTGCCTGAAACAATACATCATTATGATTATTTTTAGACCAAAAGAACACTTTTTTAGTTCATAAATTAAAGAGAGAGATTTGTTGAGTGCATCTTATTATATCAAAAAAGTTACATGCCAGATACATGATTGCAATTCTAGATTATTAGGAAGTGAATTATTGCAAGTTTTGTGTGCTGGTTGGTGGTGTGTGTGTGGGATCTATTTTTGCGTTTCCCATTATTTATTATTGTTGTTGCTGTTTATAAGCTCGTAAAGTTATCACATAATCATAATCAGTAGCAGAGAAGCAGGAGGTTGGAATGAAAAAAATTAGTGAGCTTAAAACTAGATTCCTTTATTATGATGGCAAGAGATTATTGTGCCAAGCTGCCAGTAAAAATTTCAAAGATGATAAACCATAATATTTTTTTATTACGTCGATACTAATCGCAGCAGAAATTAAATTTTTGTGTAATTTCAATGAGCTATTATATTTGTTATCTCTTTTTGCATATAATATATTTGTTTTTCATAAGTTGAGTGGCCACACTACTAACACATAAAACCATCTCTGTTTTGCCATGTTGTTATTGAGCACTCTATATAGTCACTTTTTAGGTATTTAATTTGCGGACTGTCTTTGTCTAAAAAATTCAATTTATTGACCTCATTCATGAAGACGAAGAAGAAATACATATAATAAAAATATATATTTTTTGTATAAAGTGCATTCTCTATCGCTGGCATGCTCATTTTCGTAGCAATATTGCAATCAAGTCTGTTGGATTTGTAAAGAAGGAATAGAATAAAAACTAGGAAGATGCCATGTGTAGTTCCTGAAATTGGGACAGCAAAAACGGAACGGCATGTGATGATGATAATGCGCTTATTGTTCATTCATTCATTTTTTTTCTCTATTCAGTTCTTTCATTTTGATGAGGTAGTCAAGGAGTGCAAAAAAGAAGTTGATGAGATTTTTATTTTAAAAAGTAACTTGAATTAAATCGCCATTTAGCAAACTTGATCATCAAGCTATCTCATCTTTCCGTCTACCTCTGCCTGCCTCTCTCTGCCCGACAATAAATGATTTGCATACTTTCTGTAGCATAATAAACGTATAGAGATGAGATGATGATGAGTCTTTAAAAAATTACCACGTTGCACTTTTACAACTACCTATCTAACACGACAACTTATCGTTATCATCTTCAAAAATGGTACTGGTTGTACAATGTGGCGATATACAAATTAGTAAAAATAGTTACCGACACTGTTTTTACTCGTCTTAATAAAGTTACCTGCTGTAGAAATTTCAGGGAGGATCAAAGGTAGCATAATAATATTTAACTGTTTCGTCTGTCTGTCAATGCCCGTGTCTCTGGTTAATCGGTTTTTGTTCTTGTACGCAAACCATCTTAGATTCAAGGGCAATCCCTGATTTTCACATAAATTAGTTTAGACCCCCTGGGGTAAATGGAAAGAGATTTTCTTCTTCTTATGACAGAATACCATTTAGCAATTATTGCACAGGGATCACACCTTCCCCCTGAGGGAGGAGTTATAAAAAAGAAGGTTCGTTGTTCTTACGGCAACATATTATTCTGGGATGTGACTGTGACACTTCTATCACCTTTTCCAACCACGTGTGCGTAACAGCACAATAAATAGTCATGAGAGTTTACATTTTTGATTAGCAATTTTTACCAACAAGTTGATTCAGGCAGACAGTTGCAATGCAACCAGGTTTTCATCAACCTATTATTTGCGCATTTTCACTTCAGCAACGTACACAAAATCGTTTTTAGCGTCACTATCCGCCTGAGCATGATCTGTGATTTTGCAGTGAATTTTTTTGCAGGCGTCGTAATATAGTCATAGATTGTGTGGCGAGGAAAGATTGATGCAAAAAAAGGTAGCAGCAAAGCTTTCTGTCTGAATTGTTTATATAGAACTTCTCTCTTTCAACACAGCAAATATTGTATATTATTGTGGCTTACGACGAAGCGCATGCAAAAAACAGTACAGGTC
The DNA here is from genome assembly GCA_027743765.1 of Coecobrya sp. COE2. Taxonomy (NCBI): domain Eukaryota; kingdom Metazoa; phylum Arthropoda; class Collembola; order Entomobryomorpha; family Entomobryidae; genus Coecobrya; species Coecobrya sp. COE2. The sequence goes on from JAHZMV010005658.1 coordinate 34,474, forward strand.
TCATGAATTTGTATGAAGAGAGATAGAGTTGGCAAAAATTCACCGTTAGTCAAGAAGCGACCAGACGAAAGAAGATCTAAAAGCAAGTCTTGCATTTTTTTGACACAGTTTTGTTGAAAGGGATGCTTCTGCTGCTGCTGTAAAAAAGCAATGCTATTTTATTTCAAACGCTTATTATTATTGCCATTACCAATATAGGTATAATTTGGCAAATCGGACTTTACAAGTGAATCCAATAATAATCATATTGATAATTGAAACTTGACATTCTTAAGTCGATGGATGTTTCACTTACACAGAGAAATGATTAAAGATGGTGATTATTGGTGGTTCCATTTCACTCTCTTGATTTTCTGATTTGGATTTCATCCCTTGTGAGTCTATCTACTTATATGTAAATGCAGCATATGTTTCACCGCTACTGCAACCATATTTTTTTTAAAAATTTTAGTGGGATTTTGCCGTTTTAATAAAAGTAACGTCAATTGTTTTTACACAAGAATGGCTCCATTATAACTTGCCTGAAAGACGTCAATCCTCTAAAAAAAGATTATCTCCACAGACCAATTTTGTTCTCATAAAAATGCTTATATGTGTGCATATTTACCTTTTCATCGTGTATTAAATCTTCATTCTTGACAGAAAATGGAAGCTTATTTTAAACGGTTGAATGTCATTTCACATGTCCTGCATTTTACTCTGATAATAGCAATAACAGTATTGGTATTGAGACTTAAAATATAAGCTATACCAGTATTTCGCACGTCGTCGCCTCCAATACTCTTTGTAAAATATAGCTTTATATTAAACGATCGCAAAAAAAAGAATATTTTGAGCCCCTGATCTAATTTTTCTTTCGCCGTGTGGTTTCATTAGAAAGGTCAGTCAGTATCCCAATAATCCCAACAGCAATAATAATTTGCAGCCTCAACAAGATCTTATTTAGCAAGGGTTGCAACAAAAAAAGCGTGTAATGTATGCCAGAATACTAGCTCGTCTGGAAAGTTTGATGCGACATTTTCACACGAAAAAAAATAATTTTATTATCGCGACCGTGATACTTTTTTTTCTGAAATATAATCCCATTCATCCTCCCCTGACAATAATACTGCAATTCATACTACTACATATACACGCTATATTGTCGCCTGTTGTTGTAATAGAGCAAATAAATTATCCTACATAATTTAGGTAGAAAATACCTTCGTCGTCAGCTTCTTTGAATCAAAATTCATACAACCTATTATAGGTTACCTTATAACAAGAGGCATGTTTACCGAAACAGCAAGACCAAGTTACAGTCTAGTAGCCTCGCGTTTTACCTGATGAAATAAAAATGTTTATTTTTTCCGGTTCTATGCCGGTTAATAATGAAAATGTTTTATACTACTTAATAATACAAGCATACTCTACTCTATTCTGTTACAACAACGACCAAGTGAATTAGGTTGCATTGAGCAGATAAAAGACATATTATCAACTTCATCATCATCACTCTGACTGAGTGAACGAGACTCACAAAATCAAATGGCCTCATGCAAACTTACACAGACAAATAAGTTTTTATATAGAAAATACCTGTCTATTATCCTCATCTCTCTCTAGAGGGTACTCTCTCTCACACAGCTTTTATAGCAACGTGTAGGCCAAAGCATTGTTGTGTTTTTATACCTGTCTATCTGAAGACATTATTTTTTTCGTGTGTGGATATCTGGCAGACTGCAGTATAAAAAGTGGATTTTGGTAAAGATTGAATTGAAGATGTTATTACATATATGCAAACAGAATAGAACATACAAAAAAAATCCTTAATAAATTTTACCTGAACAATTCATGTCATGCACAATAAAAAAGTATCCGTACATTACATAGTAGATCCTCATGAGGATGGTAAAAGGTAACGTAATGTAACGTAAACGCGAAATACCTCCACATCATACCTGACATGAATAATGGTCTTGCAGTTAAAGTAAAAAGCAGAGGGGAGATTGTATATACTCTCACCATATCGCCACCTCCTCCTTGTCTTGTAGTAGGTACCTGGCAAAACTACTACTACTCCCATCAGGCCTTCCTTTTTCACTCATTTCAAGTCAATAGTTAGTACATAGTACTCATTTTGAATTACATATTAGATATTATTATGTCCATCTTCCTACAAACTAATAAGCAGAAAAATTCTAAAAAAGTTTTAGCAGTAGTGGTGGTGGTGATGGTAGTAGTAAGCAGGTTAGAAAGAGAAAGAGGAAAGCAGAGAGTTCTTTCATTTCATTTCTCCGAGTTCCTTCTTCTTCTTCGTCTTTTTACTATTACTTCACCTTGTGTGCAATAGTTGCAATTACCAGCCACGCATTGATTGTTGTAGAATTACTAAAGAATGATGTTACATGTTATATATGTATATATAATGTTGCGTGAAGGCACACACACATAACATTACTCTTTAACACAAAGTTGTACACAAACTGTACACGTTCTACATACCTGTATATTTATTGCCATTCTTGTATACGAATAATGCTAATGAACGCTACTTTTTACGCTACAAAAATTGAGATGCTGCTGCTGGTACTACTTTATCTACTTTACTACTACTACCATCATCACTACTACCACACCGCCTACCTCCATGCAGGTAGACAGTCGCACATCCCAAAGGAATATTACTGTAATCAGCACATTCAGTAATTTTTTTCAGTAGTCAGTCCGCAGCAGAAGAAGAATACAAAAATAAAATAAAGAGCTTGTCCGTAGAAGAGTAGCACGCTGACTGTTGTTGTTAGATTGATTGAAGAGTTAAAGAAAAAAATGAGAAGGAGAAAAATATGTGTTAGGTCCTCTCTTAGGGTGTTATTGACCTTTATCTTTCATTTTTGCAGTCTAAGGAAATATTTTCCCATCGCTTGCTAATACACACACACGACGAGATGCGCTATATAACTTGTAACGTATATTATTATGATGTTCGTACATGGTTTTGCTTGCTTCTTGCAGCAATTGCAATCACAAATCCTTATGCTTTTGTAATATGGGATCATCAATCTGATCATCATCGTATTATTTGTCGTTTGCAATACAAGTTATCATCGTCATCATCAATAACAAAATATTTTGCATCACCTTCAACTTTGATTATATAGTTTTTTTTATTCTGTTGCTATCACTTACCACCACCAGCCAGCCTGTTACGCATACGCTTCTAAGATAATAATATTAATATAAAGCCATTGAAGCATGTAATATAATTGTCGTGCAACCAAGCACTGCCGCCGCCGTTACTATAGATACGTGGATTACAGAGAGAGAGGGAATGATGAAAAGGTACCTTTTTATCATTACATCACTATAAATTAGACAGATTTTTTTTATATTGGGATTGCTATAATAAGTAGTCCTTTTTTATACCTGTATTACACGGTAATAATAATAGCAATCCTATTTTATCGATGTGATCACCATATATCGTCATTTTTGGTGGAATGTGCGCAAGAAGGGATTGTGTGACTTTGAATTTGATGGATGGATGATAAAATGATATAATAATATGGATTCCCATTTTATTAAATGACAAATTTGAAAGTAAAGAACTCAAGGTTGATTTCCCTAAAGTCACGGAAATGAAGAGCAGAGTAATATATTATTTTAGACTTTTGATTTTGCTGGTTTACATGATAGACATGGTGGTTTTATGCGTATTTCATATAGGTACGTTGTTTTATTGCAAAAAAAGGAAAAGTTTGCACAAAAATAGGGAGTATGGAAAGGTACAAGGTAATTTTCGACTTATATTCAAGAGACTAATCATAACTACACACTAAACTTGCTTTTTTCAACCGCGACAACAACAAACACTATTATTATCCTCATAAAACTTAGGTAGCTAAATACATACATATATAGGCACAGTATCTGTATCATCTACGGCCTCAAATTGAGAAAAAAAACTTTAATTTTTTGTTAAAGAAAGGGTTTATGTTTGGGCACTGAGGTAACTATTTGGTAACTACGAAATGGTATTTGATGTACGAAATCAATGAATTTCTACGCGATTTGGTTGACGAAACTCGCAGTAGAGCAAATAAACGATTGCCTATAAAAGCCAACTTCCGTGATTCTTTTTATTTGCTCAGTTATTATTGGCTGATTATGAAAGTTCATGATAATGAAATGAAAAGCATTGTAGATTGAGTATTACTACATGTTTATGTGTTAAATAATAATTAATAATTAATGTACTTCGTATGCATAAGTAGACCATGAATTTAAATGAAAAAAATCCTCCTTTAAATGTATCAACAATAAAACTACAACTTTTGTTGGTTTTGCTTCTAAACAGTTAGCTTGATGATAACAATTGTTATTTTTGCTTAAAAATGATGGAAAGTTGATCTGACTCCTAAAATATTGTAATGGTAAACATTTATCTAAACCTTTGTCCCTTTTGTCTATTAGATTACTAGATCTCATTAACACTCTCCCCAAAAACATCCTTTTCCTTTTTCCAGTAATCATTATGCAATCCTTGTTGATGATCAACTAATGATCTAGTGATCTACTAATTACAAATCGTATCTGCAATTTACAACTTTAAATTGCATTTATCACTTATCTCTTCTCAATTTTAAACTTTAATTTATTTTAGTTTAAGGCCGGTTTAATTTGTATAAAGCGTTTCATACTACATATCTCCCGTTACCCGTGTGTTTATGCAACTTGCACAAGCTTCTCTGCACAAAGATAAAAATGACATCATCATCACTGAACTAATTATCAACTTAACAGTGACCATTACCCAACTTTTATTTTTTGATATAACAACAGCCCCACCGCTTTTTTATGTCATGTATGTGTATGTGTGCATATAATACTGCATATAAATTTAATGGAGCACACATACTTTTATCGGTTTATGTCATGTTCATGCTCAACTCTTTTTTTACAGTAGTACTACAAGGTTTAACCTTATTCATTACATTACTAAACGCCAAAAGTTTGTGCTCGCATCAAGGCAGCTTGCAGCAATTCAAAAAAAAATATGAAGCACTCCTTCCTTCGTTATAAATTTTTGCTATCATGATCATGCAAACACCGAACCGAAATTGTGTCGTGGTGTTAAAAAGAAAAGGATTGAGAGAGATTGGCCCCTCTTGTGTGTTTCAAAGTTTTGCTGGTGTGGTTCTGCCTTTTTGCTTGCGTCAGTCGTCGTCACAACATCAATTCTAGTAATACAACAACTACCAGTTGTACAACAGAGCTACTTTTTTTCAACAATTGGCACTGACACTGGTACTACCTTTTACAAAAAATGCAGAGTGTCTCTCTCTCTATCTCTGTGAAAAGTGGAGGAAAAAAACCAGCTTCAACATTTTCGTATATTATGCTTTATATGCTCTCTCCTCCGTCCTTTTAAAAGTCATCTTCCAAACTAAGTTTTTCATGTACAGTTATTTGTGTGAAGTTGACTTGTTTCTTTCCTCTCCGCCTGCTTTGTTCAAATAGCAATTCCTCTATATAGCCTGATACCCCTTTTTATATAAAAATTGTATGATTTTTTTCTTCATACCTTTGGGACTACTATGACTTGTGTAGCATCTTTCATTCCCGTATATATTTTTTTCGGTGGTTTGCGTTCTTACTGCGATACGATGCGCTAGGCTGCCATCATATTTGTATTTTTGTACACAACACACAATGGGCAAAGATTTTTTGGTGCGAGTGTGTGTGTACTACTTGCAATTTTTGCCATTTGAGAAGCGCAGCGTCGTCACGATATGCAGCGTCGTCGTTGTATGTATAGTCGTTAAAGAGAAAAAAAGAGGAGCAGGAAGAAAGAATGGGATTCAGCGAGCCAGAAATAAAGAAGGGAAAAAAAGACGAGATGATGATGAGGAGAGTCTCTTGTGAATGGTCATTCATTCCATTATGCACTTTTCCCAATTCTTATACTGTATATACCCATGGGATTTATTATTTTGCTACAAATAATATTTTGTTGTTATGAAATGCATACATGCAATTGCGTCGTCTGAATTGTATGTATACAGTAAACGATACAATGCAAGATGGTTTATCGCCATTTTTTTAAAGTATGGCAAAAACAGGAACAGTGCAGTGAGTTTACAGTGAGAAAGAACCGAAAAAATTGAGTTAAATGCAAAATCAAAAAACTACCTGCGTTGATGAAATTTTATGATTTTTGAGTTAATTTTGCTACGTAGTACCTAGAAATTATTGCTTTCCAAACAAATATTGTTGAGCTGTCATCAATATATCAATGATAAGCATAGTAATCAAACCGGCTGGTGACAGTTGACATGTTCAATTTTCACCTTTATACGAGCATCTAGCCACCTATCAGCTACTGTTTAAAGAAATAAATAAATGGGTTTCAACACGTAGTAAAAACGGTAATAAAAATTCGCTTATTTAGGTATTTAATTTTTTTGGGGCCAACCAGGGTTTTTGCATCACTTGTACTCGTATGTACAAAAATAATGGTGATTTTAACTTCAAAAAATAGCTTAAAGGTTTGAACGGATATAACCTGCTTGTTACATACGACACGTTTTTAAAGATCATTTTCAAAAAAAGACAAATATGCCATTCTGCTCTTTGGCATCATCAATTTTCGTGTTAAGTCAGACTAGTTATATACAACCTTGTTGTAAATATAAATAGTTATGATGATAATATAATCTTTTTAGTGAAAGCCAAAAGTTCAAAATGATAATAAAGCAATAATTATTATTTTTTCTTATTTTGCAGATATGTATGTACAACGAGACCCACTTATGACTTCCGTGGACTGCAGAAAAAGTCAAATTCTTTTTAAAAAATTGTTTATACGAGCGTGATGAAGTTCAGTTGGAATTGCCTTGGTCATCATCAGCTTTTGACGTAAGCCTGCGTTATAGGTGTTACGTACGACTCTACAGAAAAGAAAAAAATATATTATAAAAAAGGAGATATGAAACACAAGACAACCGACATCATCAACATGGACGTTTTTTTTGCGTCGCCAATGCAATGGTGTCATTTTAAATACAGTTAGTATATCGAAGATTGTACTTAATAGAATATTATTATATTTATTCCCTTAAACGTCTCTTTATACATCTACTTTATCTATGTTACTAGTTAAGCTACTAATTTTTAAGGAATATTTACTACTATGTAGTTTATGTTAATAGCATTTATTATACAATTTATAGTAGTAATGTTAAACTGATTGATTGTGAACTAACTGAAACTGGGTTGATGAAAAAAAAGCTTTTTTTATAAAAATTATATACAAAAATATGTTACAAATCTACAATTATTTTTACGAATAGAAGAGTGACACGTAAGAAGATTTAAGCAAACCAACGAAAAATTGAAGAAACCAAGCGCGGAACTGTCGGGAAAATAAGACTGCCAAATGCCATCTTCTAGTAGAAACCAGAAATCCTCCTGTCAATTGAAAGCCGATAAAATGATGTAATAATAGAATAGGATTCCAGTTATTTCCTCAAAAGACACTTTTTTTAAAAACCTAACTATTAGCAATTTCTCTACAAATGGTACCATTTAGTTTACGATTTTATAACAATGTTTTATGGAGTTTGCTAAATTTGGAGGAATTTTTACATAGTGTGGTAGGAATAATAAAAATATTGCCTAATTAGGTCTAATTTCCAAGGAATGAAAGAGAGCCTTATATTTTACATCGAAAATCAATTAAGTAACAAGCAGTATTTTGAACACGTTTTTAAGCAGTCATTTCTTCAATTTACTATTTTACTTTTTATTTGACATGTATTCTAGCTATTTGACTATTTGTATAAATTATTGGACAAATTCAACAATATTAGTGACAATCGGCAAAAGTTTTTGGCCTAAATTTGTAGCTATTTATATAAACTACATTTTTGCAAAGCATGTATTACAATTACTAAAGTTTTAAACGTGTTCAAATGTACAGCTTAAAGCATTTGTAAAACGGTATATCTCTCAATTGTAACAATCAGGGAATTTAAAAAAAACGATTTTCTACTTTTTTCAATGAAACAGAAAAAATGGTGCAATACATTTCCAGTAACGTTATTGGAATCTGTTAAATGCTCAAGTTATAATAAATAATTGTTTCTTCTCCACTTGCTAATCACGATATGCAACGACTTGATTTCTTTAGCAAGTTTCCAAAATGCTCCTAGCAAATGAATCGAAAAAAATACTTAAAGATATTCATTAAAAGTATGTGAGTATGATAAATTAAGTTAATAAGAGCGCATGACATGTAGGTGGATAATGTCTCTGCTAACTTCGCATACCTTCTTCGTCCTCCTATTTGATGAAATTATATCGAATTCAACATAATTCAACGAATTTGATTTCTGATCAATAGAGGCTGTTCAGCACAAGAAATGCACTTTTTATATACTTTTATCAATTTCTGCAATTATCAATATTATTATGGACTCTAACTGATGAGCCAACAGCGTAGATAAATTTTATACGTGGTAGTACGAAGCAAGATGTTGATTTAGTGCAAATGGACAATAGATCTAATTTCTACTCTAATTATATTAGTACCTTCGGATATTCTTGTATTATTACTTCGTTGATGAAACTGTTAACTTGTTTGACCTTTAAGTTTTAATGTTTGTTAATCCAGTTTTGTGTAAGGTTGTCTAAAACATAAGCATAGCTTTTTGAAAAAAATGTCATGTACGCTGTTGTGTTGAAAGTGAGGGTGGCATTGTGTGTAATTCGCAAATACGGGACTCTTAAAAATTACAATGACTGTTATAGTATTAAGTTATTTTTTACTATGAAGGAAGGAGGGTATAAATCGTGAATATAGTACTCGAGGTTAAAAACTTTGATTTATAAATATATCATGTCAATCTTCATTTTAAATTAATTAAAGAGGAAAAATATATACTTAGATGTTAATAATATAATGTAATATTTAGTTAAGCTGCAATAATTTTTTTTACAAAAGTACGTTTGCCTGTAAATAGTAAAAAGCATATATAATATACTGCTACTACGAGAATTGTTCTTCAACCATGTGAAACACATGAAATAATGTGCCATTTTTACTGTCGTTTAAATAATTTATATATGAAATCCCTGAAACGTACTTTATTTCATATTATATTATTAATATTATTATAATGTAGAATAGAAATAAATCTATCAAGCTTTCCAATCTGTAAGTAGGTTTCTATAATTGTTTTTATTTGTGTGTGTTAGGATTCAAAGATTATATAACAATTTCCATGAAGTTTAAACAAAAATATTATCATATAATCAAGTTTTACAGAAAGAGAGAAAGTTTAACATCTAATTATATCACAGGTTCAATCAACGATAATATAATAACTTTATATATTTAATATAACTGACGAAGAAACGGACGATTCCATGTTATATGTTAGTGCAACTCTAAAGTAGGTTCATGAATACAAAAAAGTAGCTAATATATCTTATATACATATAAAAACTTATAATATGCATGGATTATATATTATACTTACTTCTCTATGTATTTTGGAAAAAATATTATGGATTGTTCGTTTCCGTCATTTTTGCGTTATGATAAAAATGTAATGCGGCTTCGCATCAAATGGAATCAATAAATTCAAGCTAATTCAAGAATTCTTTTGGTAAAATGTTCTCATTGCTGCTTTAATTAATAACAAAATGTTTCGACATGAGTTTTTAGGAACAACTTTTTCGTTTCAGAGTAATTTGTTAGCAAGATGAAAGTTAATTGGAAGATTTGGGAATTGAATTGGGAGGATGTATGTCATCTTACATTATCTTCTTAATAGAGCACAATTAGGGAAGAATGATGGAGGCTTTATGTGTGACCTTGTCAATTTAAGATTTTTTTTGCATATTTCAATGCATATTTCAACAATGGGATTAGTTGAATATTTTAGCTTTTGGTTTCATCCGTTCCATACATTGCTAGAATAATAATTTACTAACGTAAGCTTACTTCATTAAATAGTAGTTTTGAAACCGTCCTTCCAGGTGCCGACAAAAACTGTAACCATTGCATTCCAGAAGCATTGAATTTTTTGTTGTTAAATGCTTCACTTGTTTTCATTTCACCCCCTCGCAAGAAAGGATTTTTTAATTTTTCTGTAGCAAATAAGTTTACACTTACATATTACATAAATGTACCTATGTATAATAGCCAATTCTGCATTCTACATACTTTGTTGCTCTTTGAAATGTGAGAATTGCTAAGTACCAAACGAATGATGGACAATGTTCAAGGGAAAATGCTTTGCTCATAATCTTTTTAGAAAAGGATTATAAAAAATCGTTCGCTGCTGGCGTAAAAATAAGTAGGTGCTTATAAGGTGCCTGCACATGTATGGATAATATATATATGATGTTGGTATTACTTTAGTGTTTTATACTCACATTCAAGGAGCATCTCAATACTTGTAGCGTTGAGAGCAGAGTGGAAGCATCTCTGATAATATTTTGAGCTATGTAATGAATAAAACAACATTTAAGTAGATTAATTTTTATTAAATTTTAATTATCTGTGCTGAAATCCAATCAACTAGCTAGGAAATGGGTATCTGGATATCAAGAATAACATTGGACGAGGAGTGGCGTGATCAAACAACCATTAACGGTGTGGGCAAGCAAGTGACAGGTAAACAAATGGGGCTAAATAATGTGAATAATGATTACCTCATTTGTGAACTATATTGCGTTTTTAAGAATTAGTAATCATGAAAAACTTTTCAATGAACCTGTCTACAGATGACCTCCAACTGCAGCTTCCTGTTCACTTTTCCAGCTGGGAACCGAAAGAAATGTGGAGTAAAATAATGAAAACTGGACTGCATCATCATGTCATCCCTCTAATTCGTGTCATCCCATTTGTCCTAGTATTATGCTATTTATACTGGTTCCGTTGGAATGGGTGGTTCGCCTTTATCTGGACGTATAATTTCGATATATGCGGAGACGTCTCCTACACAAAAGGAGTACTATCGCTGGACACAGAAGCACTAATTTTGTTCTCCGTCCTGGTTACACCTATCCACAGTTTTTAGATACAATAAGTTAGAGAACTTCCATCCAAAAGCATGTCGATATTTTGGTAATCTAAATGGATTTTCACATTTCTCTCGCTAGAGGCGAGTTTATACTTGTGTTGGGGCGCTGCAATCTTTTTGTGCGGGTGTCACGGGGATAAAACGACAAATATTAGTGCATGCGCACTCTGGCGAGG